>JAODLD010000002.1:25103065-25119144 GCA_026781065.1 Mormyrops boulengeri | reverse complement strand
TTTATTACTGTATTTTTTATGTTGATACAAACCAGGCATTACAGATTCAGAGCAAGGTATCGAAATGAAGTACCGTTCAGTATCGGTACCGAACACCAAGTACCGGTACCGATATCAGTTCAAATGTGAAAAGTACCCAATCCTAGGTGACAGGAAGCAAATGAACATATGAACACAGTCATTAATGTCTGCTGGCCCAGTTTCCCAACCCGTAGACAGTCTACCGGGAGCTGGAAAGGAGCATAAATGTGGACTGTCCGGCAGGGAATTAGGAGGGAACAAAAATGTGGACTGTTTGGGGTCCCCAAGGACCGGGTTGGGAAGCACTGATCTAACCTGCCAGTTTAGCTGACTGATTACTCCATTATCATGCTAGATTAGATATACGTTATACATTAGATTATATTACACCAGGTGTCCCCCGCTTTTCGAAAGTTTGCTTTACCCCACTTTGCATTTACGAAAGACCTACATTAGTACCTGTTTTCGCTAACCAATCGAAATCCAAAGAGGATTTTCGCTTTTCCAAAAAAGGTGAAAAGCAAAAAAAGTGGAAATTTGTTACATTTTGTTATTACATAATGGGGTATTCTTACATAATGAGTTGTTACAGATTCACTGTACGTTTTAAGTACTCTTGTTTGTACTTATTGCTTTAACTGGTGTGTTAAATTGATACGTCCTACCATTATCACGGTGTTGTTAATATTGTAAAATTTCATCCTCTTTCTTACGTAAGAAAGCTCAGTGGGTTAGGTCTCTGTGTCTGCGATCAGAAGGCACAAGTTCAAATCCCTGGGTCAGCAGAATGATTTTGCCATTGAGCCCTTGAGTGAGGCCCTTAATCCCCAGTTGCTTTAGGGGCCGTCTGATCCTGCTTTCTCAAAAATGTGTTGCTTTGGAGAGGAGCATCTGCTAAATAAACAAACTTTGTAAATATATTATAAATAAACTGTAAATGTGGTTTTGATCACCTGGTGTTGTGCATGGCATTCATATTCTGTGTATGGTGTACCTTGGTCCAATGCTGTACTCATGGTTGTGTGACAGGGCTTTTGTGGATCGTGCTGGGCATTTTCAGTCACCGGGAACATCGAGGGTCAGTGGTTTCTAAAGAAAGGCAAACTACTGTCTTTGTCTGAGCAAGGTGAGCATCCGAATGTCTGTCTCCTCTGTCATGCCGTACTTTTGATAGTGGAGGACCCCCGAAATAATCAGCAAGTTTCACTTTCTGTGTTTCCCCGACAGAGCTGGTAGACTGCGACCGCCTGGATGAAGCCTGTGGGGGTGGGCTCCCCTCGAATGCGTATGAGGCCATCGAGAACCTGGGTAGGTGGAAGTGAGGTGGCGGAGGACTGGACAGGAGCAGACACAAAAAATCTGAAAGGCTGTCCAGCTGTTTTTTCCAACCCCCATGTGTGCTACTGATTTCAGGAGGCCTGGAGACTGAAATCGACTACAGCTACATTGGACACAAGCAGAGCTGCGGGTTTTCCTCGGGGAAAGTGGCGGCCTACATTAACGGCTCCGTTGAGCTGCCCAAGGATGAAAACGGTGAGAAGCTTGGGAAGATAAGGGCAAGTGCGGGGAAAATGGAGATGTGAAGGAGAAAGGAGAAGATCAGGCAGCTGGAATGAGCGCGTGTTTAATTGTCACGTTCTGTTCAGTTCTGTAACTGTTGCTGAAAGATGAAGTTGCCTCCTTTCTGCATGCAGAAATTGCAGCATGGCTGGCAGAAAACGGCCCAGTTTCCGTCGCTCTCAATGCTTTTGCAATGCAGGTAAGTTCTCTGGATCTGCCCTTGTAGAGAGCACAGCCTACGTCGTTTCTCTTCACTCCTGATGCTGCTCATGCTTGTGTTTCCCTCATCTTCTCTTTTTCACTGCTTCCCTGTCATCCCTCAGTTCTACCGCAGAGGAGTGTCTCGACCCATGAAGATCTTCTGTAACCCCTGGATGATTGACCACGCGGTGCTGCTTGTGGGATTCGGAGAACGTGAGCCTTACACACAAAGACGCGCGCACACACTTTAGTGTCTTTCTGGGGTCCGTCTGTGTGTAGTGTACAAATATGCAGTGACCTAACCTCCCTGACATTGCTTTCTCCTCTTGTATGCAGGTAAGGGAATTCCATTCTGGGCTATTAAAAACAGCTGGGGTGAAGATTATGGAGAGCAGGTGGGAAATGCTATACTGTCAAATGTCCACAAACACATGGTTATGCATGTATAGCCATCTGGTCTGAGGTTGAGGCTGATCGTGAGTAAGTACTGGATAAAGAGTTGGATGGACAGATAACCATAGTAAACCGTATTTCTCTGAGAATTCTGTCCAAATGATGTAGCACCCTTGATTCCCACCTCATAGTCAGACTTTCAGCAAGGTTGTTTGCTAAAACTATTGGTTCCTAATGAGTCATCCTGTCACAAGCTCATAACAAACCAGCTGAGTCTGTAGTTATTAAGAAAATGTGAGGAAATTCTGTTGCCCTGAATAATTTCTTGAAAAAGTCACCCAGATAGCAGTAGTGTGCAGTCATAAGACTCTCTTGCTAGCCATAATAATACCTTTCAGATGATAGTCTGCATCTGAAAACCGATGGAATGGCTATATTAGTAGAATCATTAAAACTAGGCTGCATTAGTTCATTTTCAGACTCAACACATTTCATTATTGTTCATTATTGTTTTTTTGCTGTAGTATATTGTTATGGCTGCTCGATTTATGGCAAAAATCATAATCATGATTATTTAACACAATTACTCACTGGAGCAGCACAGGGGTGCAGTGGTTATCACTATCGCCTTACATCTCTAGGACCTGGGTTCAAGTCTCCACCAGTGTTCTATGTGTGTGGAGTTTGCATATTTTTCCCATGTTGTTGTATGGTTTCCCTACACAGTCCAAAACATGTCGAGGCTGATTGGAGTTACCAAATTGTATAGGCAGGTGAATGAGTGAATGGTGTGTGAGTGAGCCCAGTGATGGGTTGATGTCACATCCTGGGTTGTTCCCTGCCTAAATAGGATAAGTAGTTTCAGAAAATGCATGGATGGATTACTCATTCACTTCAGAAATATCTAGCATTTATTGAACTCTTTTTTTTTAACAGTGGATTTCCTTGAACTCTAAATATAATTTAACCGAGAAACAAATAAAAAGGGGTGTGCTTGATTTATGACGAGAAAACAGGAGCATCATTATGAAAGTAAATGTGGCACAATAATTGTTTTGTCTGGATTATTTTGTTCTGATAATTGTTTTGAAGCCGAAATTTCTTTGAAATTCATTTAATTGGCCAGTCCTATGTATTATTGTTGGTTTATTAATGTGTTCAATTTGTAACACTCATCTGTGTTCTGCAGGGTTATTACTACCTCTACAGGGGCTCCAGGCTGTGCGGGATAAACAGAATGTGTTCCTCGGCTGTGGTGAACTGAATGTTCATCCGTGACAGTGCAGGGTCTACTGAATAGCATTGGAGAGGATATTCCCACCCCCCACCATAACACACAAAATGGGGACAGAATAGCCGTTAAATGAAACGCACCAAAATTAAAGTGGTCAAAAGAAATATCAAACAGATAAAAAAATAAAATGGTGAAAATATTATCTCATTTTGCTATAAAATTCCTTCACTATTTTGTAGTTTGTTTTAAATAGACTTTTATCAGGATATTATAGCAGTTGAAAGGTCACATTATATAGCATATTTTGATTTTAGCGTTTGCTGTAACAAATAAGATTTAACCTTTGTCACATTTAATCTTAAGGTGTGCAGGTTTTAACAGATGGGTACAGTGCAACATCAGCAGCCATATGCTAGAATTACTTTCCGAGATAAATCATATGCTTCTCCATTAATGTATTGATTCCTCTCTGTAATGGCTGGGCCACTGATATAGCATAGCTCATTCTGGGTTTCAGTAAAAATGCCATTTGATGGGACTTAGGGAATAATTTTGGATATTCGTGTGATATGCATTAAGGATGTATCAGTCATTTTGGCTGGAAAAACATGGAATAAAAAAAACCTAGCATTTTCCTCCATTACTGTGTTGCTATTGGGTTTTTTTTATGAGTAGTTAAATGACCTGACAACTATAATCAAAAACTAAACTACATAATCTGTGTAGTAGCCAGAGATGGGAGCGTTTTGTTTCGACCAATCAGTTGAGCATAAAGCACAGGTGTCAGACTCCAGTCCTGGAGGGCCGGAGCCCTGCACATTTTTGGGTTTCCCCTCATTTAACACACCTGATTCAACTCCTTGTGCTAATTACCACATAGCTCTTAAGCTGAATCATTTGTAGCGGAATAGGGAAAGAACTAAGCTACACAGGGCTCCGGCCCTCCAGGACTGCAGTTTGACACCCCTGATCTAAGAGATATCCTGGGGTCACTTAATTGACTTCAGATTCCAAGTTGAATGATAGGACTGGCCCTTAAAAACAAATCAGCCAACAGATAATGCATGCAAGAAAAGTTCATATTACAGTTCTGTTTATTTAAAAACAACTGAAACATAAAAAACCATTGGGTTGAGTTTTAAATAAAATTTGAGTATTTGTAAAGGATCTTTATCCCCGTTTTCACAGTCATAAAAAAAAAAGCTTATCCAGTGTCAGTTACTATCTAGCTGTTTTAATCATAACACGATAGCAGCAAACTCCCCCTAAAATCATCATACAAGTCAAAGGTTATATTTCACTTTATTTAGTAGGTTGTGTGGGCCTGGTATTTCTTCCAATACCTCTAAATGCTGAGCATAACTTTGGAGTTCTCATGCCACAAAACAGGATTGCCTTACAATTCTTTATTTAAAATACAACACTCTTACATCAGGGTGAGATAATCCAAGAAATGACCAATTAATGGGTTACCGAATACTTGATAAAACTGCATCCCCAAACTGAACATGTTTAAGGATATTAAATGTTAAATTCCAAATAAAAAGAATGATTTTCCACGTTGTAGTTAAAATATTCCTTCTTCGTGTTCATAGTACCAATTCCGTTATATCCATCTGTATCAGTCATTCCTCCGAAACCCAAAACCCAACATACACATTGTAAGAGGTACTGTGTGCGTGGAACAGTCTATACACAGTGTAGGAGAACGTGGATGATATACAGATTTGTGGTGGCAAATCGAGCACTGGAGATGACGTGGATGAGACTGTGAGAAAAGGCACAGTGCCAGAGGGTGGAATTACAGGAAGGAGTCGCACCATTCACGTAGACAGCTGTAGCAGTCGCCCTGCTGCTTGGCATTAGCGCCACAGGTGTCCTTCAGCCAGTCACGAAACAGTTCCTCATCTTTTTTTAGCACCAAGAACTGGCCCAGGACAACATATGCCTACGGGAAGAAATATCAGTAGGGGAGGCTATGGAGGAGACCCAACATTCAATAACACACATCAGTACTATGTGAGACAGAAGAAAGCATGCTGGCATACATGAAGGAGCATTTACGGCATGCACACCTTGTCGAAGCCTTTCTCCTCCAGTCGTTTCCCCAAAACCTCCCCGATTCCTGCCAGTGCCATCACAGACTTCTCGCCCATGGGCTCAGCCACGAATTCCTTGTGTTTTTGGGATGTCGATGACATTCTGGCCGTCTGCTGTGCCCCGTGTCAGCTACACAAAGCGGGTGGACAGAGAATGTTGTTCTTATTTAGAACACAACAAGATGAAAGCCGGTGTAATGTGTTTTTATAGAGAAGCAAAAAGAACAACAAAAAATAAATAATATTACATGACTGATCCCTCTGTGAAATTAATACACACATACTATCTTATATTATGATCAACCATTGAAATAATGTGCTCTGCACACCTGACTTCATGGAAAATAGGTTGGATATATTGGGAACTAAATGGAATTAATCTTCTACTCATGTAACCTCCCCTTGTAATCAATAAAGTATTATCTAAAAACACAAAACACTTAATTTGGTCAATAAGTTCATATGGTCTGACGGTTTGTATTTTTCAATGGTCATATTACTTGATGTGATTTTTTGCGAACATCATTAATGAATTCTTAATCTGCCCCATCTAAGGACGAACTTGAGCTCAAAACAAACGGGACGGTCCCACATACTGCACCCATTTTCATCTCTGCTTTCAGTTCCGAGCCAAAATATCGCGTTAATTATAGTTCATTACAGTAAACAGTCCGCCACCATGTCCAAGGGGCGATAGCTGTGTGAGTCAAGAAATAAACAACGGACGTTTCCCAGTCGGTGATTTAAAAAAATCATGAGCCACTACCCCTATTCGGTACTGTGCCCACAAATGCTTGGCAATTAGATCAGCTATTAAATATCTTACATAAATAGAGCGGATTATATCGTAGGCGTTATATCAAAAGCAATACGGCACCTTTAGAGGAAGAGATTGCAGCTACATTATGTTGGCGAGCAGGCAGCAGGAAATCTCACAACTTTGCTGATCAGCTGTTTCATCGCACGAATTAAATAATGATGTCGTTTGTGTCCTCAAATGACACCTGTATTATTGTGGTAGGAACTGAAAACTACATCTTTTTAGCTAGCATATACATACAATCGCATGCCTTCTCATGAAGCAAAACCGAAAGCAGTACCTAACTAACCAATTTAACTAATTTTGCAAAAATAAATAACTAGAGATTATATATTTGTCATTGTGAGATCATTTTTTTCTAACACCAAACATCCTACCATCCACTTACTTAATTCAAATTTAATGTACCATGAACAGTTAACACGATAGTTACCAAACATCATTAACGTACAATTTGTTAGTAAGAAAATCAATGAAAATATAAAACAATGTTAAATAATATGAAATAAATTAAATAGCTACCTGTCTTTTTTTCAATTAAACGTGGACAGACGTCCGTTTATCGTCTGCAATTGCGCTCAGGAAAATTCTAATACTGTTTCCGGATCCCGCCGCCAAATTGTAAGCGCTTCCGTCATAGAAATTGTACAGGAACTAGAAGGGAAACGCTAGTCGCTGCAGGGTATGTTGTCACTACGCGATCTGTACACCCTGTCGCATCTGAGGGTATGCAACGTCCTCTGCGTGCGCACAATTTCCCACCCAGTTCCAGACAACCACGCCCCTTGTTTTGGATCCCATTGTGAATGAACCCGGACACACAGCTACTACACGTTGGGTTGAGAACTGCAACAGTTTGCACAATACCGTCTCATGGATATCGTAAAATCTATCAAGGCGAATGTGAGACAAAAGCATTACTAAACTACTCTTCAGGGGCTGCGTTGTGTAATAATTGATTTTAAGTGGACTTGGTATATCTCATGGTAAAACAACAATAGGTTAAAGTCCCCGTTTTAAGTCTGTCAAAAACGATTTACTTTTGTTCATAAAAAAAATATTGAGGACACATGATCTTGACCTATTACCCCAGAGTAGTTGGGGTATATTATGGTCTGTCATGACTATTTATGTAAAACGGATAACAGCGAACAAAAAAATAAAATCATGAATGAAAGCTTCCAGTTTTAAAGTGTTTTAAAGTTGATTTTAAATGCGTGAAGATGTTACAGCTGTCAAGACGGCAAAAGCCGAGCGGCACAATGTTAATCAATTCTAGATCGCAGCTGGGGAGGGTTTGGGACAAGGGGGCGTGGTTTACTGTAACAGCGTTGGAAATTGCGTACATACATATCTACTAATGCGTAAGTAGCGCCATTATTGCAATTATTGTGTATTCCTCACTTAATTTACCAACTTCATCCTGAAGTATTTCCCCCTGTTGTTTTCACCAATAAATATTTTTGCGACCTGAAATTATCCATTCGGTTTTTTGTTAGGTTCAGATAAATTTATTGGTGTGACTACAACACGGTGCTTGCTTTTCTAGTTCCAGTATGGTTTTCTCGAGCTTCCCTCTATTTAAAGGGTCTCTTCCTATAGCGCCCTACTTGCGAATGTAAATGTAGTTCCAGTTAAACAAGAACGTTAGCACATTGTCCAAAAACAGACATACACGACTGCATATAATTTCTAACATTGAAGTGTCACTGTATCTTTGTATATTTCTTATAATTTTCGTACATCTAATTTAAAATGGCTAGTGAACTCAGGATTTAGGAAATTATAACGCTAAAGTTTTAATTAGGTTTTATATAACCGCGTATTTGTATATTGCACTTGAGTCCTAATGAATTCCCTTAATTGTAACAGAAACGTTTATAATATATGTGGGGGAAGAAACGAAAACTGATACAGAACAAAATGCTATTGATATACATCATTTTAACAGAGGGGACATATATAAACGACGTACCGGAAGTCATTGCATATATTGGCACGTGTGCTTTTTTGTACCGCGGAGGTCTCTCTTTTTCTTGAATAACATTTATGAACATCTTCTCGGAGTACACCTTAGTTGCGAATTTCAGTGGAAATACAGCTTTTATTAAACTTAGTTCTACTTTCAAGGTAACCGAAAATATTTCTGTCTAATAAATTGAAAGTTGGATTACGAGTCACCGTACCCCACCTTTAGTGATCGTATGTGACGTTAGATAGCTAGGTAGTATTTGTCGGCTGTTCTATGGCCCTTTATATCTCAGCGGATCGCCGCAGTGATGGCTAGCTAGTTATTTAGTGGCTGACTGTGTGAATATTATCCCATATTGACTTGAGATAGTTGTTGACTACACATTCTTTGAGTAAATATAATTGAATATGTTTGGATGCGCATGTACTTTTGATCAGCATTTATTTTTTACGTGTACTTTTATTACCAGTTATTGTTTAATCGTGTTTTCTCCACAGCTGGGGCAAATATACATAGAAGAATCTCTACGCATTTTACAGCCGCCTACGTGAAGTTCCATTGAATGCTGTTGTGATGTCACAAGCCACCAAGCGCAAGCACGTGGTGAAAGAAGTGCTAGGCGACTTTATTACGCCTACGGAGAACCAACAGATTGTTCGAGTGCGTTTTCGTCGTCATTTTTATGAATTTAATGAACGTATTTGTAAAGGGGGGGAAGCTGTAATTTTGTGTGTGCTTAAAACCATATGCTACCTATTGGTTATGAAGATGTTTGTCTTTGTCGTGTACAGTAAAATTATTATTTTTTGTCTGATATTGTGTATGTATTTTTTTAATTCTGTTTTTTTTTTATTCTATTAATTCTATTTCTAGTTTTTTAAAAATGTTTCCTGGTGATCAGTTATAAATCTGGATGGGGTGGTGCATTTCACATTATTCATTTGTGTATAATTCTCTGTTACCTGTCTCATGTCACAGGTTGTTGGCAGCCCAGGAAATAACCTCCATGAGACAATTACAGCTCAGGGTGAACGCTATCTGGTCAGCATGCCCACCAAGTTCCGCAAGAACATCTGGATAAAGAGAGGTTAGTGACAGAGCAGATGCAAGGTCCAGCATTTTGAATAGTGCGATTCATTTTAATTAAAAAAGGGGTTAATTGCAAGGCTTTCTTTATAAAACAGAGAAGTTCCTGCCATTTAAACTTTTTCTGCTTTATGTTTTATGCTTTTTTAGTTTGCCTCAAATTTTTTATTCAATATTCATTTAATATCAAATGGCATTCAGTAAATCACTTCTCTAGCGTTCTGACATATATTCAGGTATTTAGGTGTGGTTATGAAATAGGTAAAATATTTGTATACCATAGAAATAATTGGACAAATTATTAGCCAATTTCACATTCAGTAAGGATTTCTGTCAATCCTAATTTCTGACAGTTCTTCAGGAAACATTGGTCATACATTATTCTTTCATCCAGGAGATTTTGTGATTGTGGATCCTATTGAGGAAGGGGAAAAGGTGAAGGGGGAGATCAGTGCTATACTCTATAAGGATCACATTCGGCACCTACAGGCAGTGGGCATTTGGTGAGAAGAGTTCTTTGGTTTTATCTTTTCATGGCTCTATGTGCTTGCTGCCTACCTCATAACTTCTCCTGATTGTTTTATGTTGTTTTATAATTACTTTCATTCAGATGATTTTACCATTTTGTTTGGCATAATAGAATAGAATCATTTACACAGTAGTATCCTTTACTTACTAATATGATAACCAGCATTTCTTACTTTGTAATTTAATGTAAAAGCCTTAATAGGAAGTAAAATAGTCGTGAAATTCCATGGGTATATTGCACGTTCAATGTTTTGGAATTTGGATTAGCTGTATGTATCACTGAATAACTGTAGTATAATTGTTGAATTATAATAAGAATTACAGACGCTCCTTTACTAGCGAATGAGATACGTTCCGAATGGCCGTTCGTAACTTGAAATGTTCGTAAGTCGTTATTCAACATCATTTTAAGGGTAAATGCAAGTACAAAGAACTAGGATGCTGGGAGTATGCGCGCTACGCTGCTGCGCGGTGGGAGTAGCGGCCAGAAGTCGTACTAGGCGGAATTGGTGCGCAGAAAAAAAATTGATGTTGTGGACAGGAAACGGGAGCCAAATGAACACAATTTGGACTTACAGTCCTCTTCGTTCGTATGTCTGAAAGTTCGTAAGTTGACATTTCGTAAGAAGAGGAGTGTCTGTATATGGAATATATATTTTTTTCTAAAAATCAATTGAACTCTGGCATGTATTCAAGATAACATTAAATATTTGTTTAAATTAAATAGGTCATCCAGTTTAACTTAATGGAAATTGGTTAAATTTCCTGCACTTATGGTTTTTTTTCTTTTCTCAGGCCAAAGGGGTTCTCACAGGATTCTGCTGTGGAAGTGAGGCGAGAGGAGCAACGGCAAAGAGACGGCAAAGCTGACGAAGAGGAAGAAGAAGGTGGAGAGACTAGCAACTCTGAAGATGACACTGACCTTTTTGTTAACACAAATCGCATGAACTACCAATATAGCGAGAGTGAGGAAGAAACTGATGAGGAAGAAGAGGAGAAAGAAAATGGGACTGATGAAAAAGAGGATGAAGAAAGTAGCTTGGACAAAACAATCTGAGATTTCTCCTTATTTAATGAACTGACAGAATGTAACACTCTACAAAGATAAGGATCCAAAATGGCATTCTAAATATATACACCATTATCTAATCTCTGTGACATGCAAGAAATACAGTGAACAGAAAGAATATCACTCCAATCACTCATTTGGACCAAGGTGGTTCTTGGGTGTGTTCATGTAAAAGTGCTGGGGTTTAATTTATTAAATGTCTGTCATCTCAAAAATAATTGATGTTGTACAATAATTGGTGTGAGACATTTGATCTTTTATCCTTTATGACAGTATATTTTCTGAATAATAAATCATTTAAGTATCATTTAAAAAAAAATTATTCCTTTGTGTACAGTAATAAGTGTACTAAATATTTAAGTAAACGCTCGTGTTTGTGACTTTGAGGAGCATAACTGAGGAGTCAAAAACATTCACAGTAATGCTAATTATTGTTAGCCAAAAATGGGTTTATGATAACCATGTAGTTTAGCTGTTACAATACAATTTGCTTATGAGCTCTGTACCAAACCTTTTTAATTCATAAGAAGCCTTAAAATTATATTGACAAAGTACACATTACCATGCAAAGTCAAATGTAGACATTTGGAACATTGCCACCCACAGCATATCTGTATCCAGATGATGCTCATACACATTTTAAAATGCAGTGATTTGCAGTCTTTAGTTTTAGATTGGGTGACTTGCAAGTGGACAAAATGAACTCATGAACCATTTGCTGTATTTTTTGACCCCACTAGATGGTGCTCTTGGTTTGCTTTTGGCCATGCTTTGTGCCCTTTTTTGAACATAGTACCATCTAGTGGGGTCACAAAATCCAGTAAATAGTTCATGAAGCTTTATTTTGTCCATCACTGCGTCTTAGGTATCATCATGAACTTCACATTTGCTGGAGAGTGTCACAATAGGAGTGTGTTAAGCAGGTCAGTAAAGACCTTTTTCCAAGGCCACAAACTCTCTTGTTCTGGCTGTCTATTTCAAGGTGCCTCTGTATTTCTGAGCTCACCCTGTCATAGAGGGTAAGCCCAGGAACTGTTCAGAGAAATCATAGTTTGGCTGCTTGTACTGTTGATCTTAAGAGAACGTAGGAACATGGGTTGACCAGTAAACCACAAGCTTTAATTTAGCCCCTGCTTCACCACCATGGGCCTGTTCAGTGCCCACAAAACTGGATTGATCAATGGATCGATCTCACATTCCATCATACCGCCACTCAGGAACAAGATCCTGAGGTTTTTAAACTCCTTCACTGAGGGCAAGCTCTCCCCCTCACCTGAAAAGATCCAATCTTTTCACTCTGATTTTCATCCCCACGGCTTCACACTCAACATCAAATCACTCAAGTGCTACCTGTAGGTCCTGGTCCTATAGATTAGGCCTAAAGCACATAACCCGCAAATAACATATATGTCACTTCCCCCAATGCCATACGCCCTTTCAGTCACAACTGACCCTTGAAAATCACAAACAGGAGTGAAGACAAGATTTACTCTTGCCAGAGCTGAATACTCACTCCAAACAACTTTGATTTTATGACAAGTATACAAACACAATTCTAGCTAGACTCATGAAGGACAGATATAGCATGCAATAAAATTGATCAGTTCCAGAGGGAAATTCTTGTGCATACAGCAGCAAGGTACATAAAGCACAGACAGACATACTGCATAGTGCAAAACAGACAAAGTGCAAACAAATGTTAAAGGACAGAGTAGGCAAATAGAGTATCCTGAAAAAAGATTAAGGACATTAATATAAATATAATAATAATAATAAATTAGTGGATGTTATGTTAAAAAATGCAGCAGACTTGTACTGTGACACTGAAGGACTGTAATAGTGGTCAGACTTTTATTATGGCAAAGATGGACTGTAATAGTGGTCAGACTTTTATTATGGCAAAGAGGGGCTGTAATAGTGGTCAGACTTTTATTATGGCAAAGATGGGCTGTAATACTGGTCTCTTAGAACCCTGCAGCTCCTGCAGCTCTTCCCACTAGATGTGATGGGGCATGTGGTCATATGCCTTCTCCAAGTCCAGTCACGGGGTGGCGTCTCCTCTCCAGTTACCCAGTACTGTACAGCCTTTCTCACGAAGAATGAGGAGTATGATTACCCATAAGGAAAAATTAAGAGATTCCGTGTTGTTGAGTTGAACGTGGAGACTCTGGGTGAGTGATGATTATGAAGGGGAAGGGGAGTGGTATGTGGCTCAGCAGGTTAAGCTCCTGTGTCTGTGATTGAAAGGAAAGGTTCAAATTCCATCCATGGCAGAATAGTCACATGTCTGCTGTGCTGAGGAGCAAGGCTCCAGCACCCCTGAAATGCTCCAAGGACGCGGGGCAAAATGACTGACCCTGTGCTCAGACTCCAAGCTTTGCTCTCATCTGTGTGAATGTTTCTAAGGAGAGTAAGATGAGACGTATGGAAAAGTTCCTATGTGCTTGTACGAATGGCAAATAAAGCTTCATCTTAAGATGAAAGAAGTGCCTAAACTACCATCTGACCAAGAAAATAACAGAACCTGACACAGCCCATCACTGTGTGAAGTCACTCTCTGTTTCAGGCTCATCAACCTGTACTGTAGGTGCTTAGTACAGTACAGATCTGCGTCAAGTTGTGGATTCAAATTTCATGCCAGGAGAAGTACTACTTTTATCATTGAGCCTTTCTGCAATAAATTTAATGTAGTAATATATAATTTAATATATAAATCCACTTATACATACATACACTTATACATGGGACCCCCCCCAGTTCGGTGTTTACACATAAACAATGGCCAGTTTCTGCCAGCAACTCTTTTGTCCACCGTGAAACACTCCGGCTGCACAGCCCTCAGCCGGTGTTTGTGAGTATCCCCGTACCCACTTGAGGTCTTTCAGGATGTGAAAGTACAGACTAGGAGAGATTCCCACCAAGACCAAGAGGCTTGGTTCCAAAGCCAAGTATGGAGGCAAGGCTGACTCCAAGTGATTACCACAGAAATGACCTTCTGTGTCGCCAAAGGCGGTGCCCATTGCTAAGGTTTGATCTGTCTGGCTCCTTCCCACTTGTGCATTCACCCCAATGGCACTTCACCTGAACTCTCACTTTTTTCAGGCGGTGACCCCACAAAATGTCTCCACCAACCCACTTCTCACTGATCCTGGCCCAGTTACATGTGTGGTCTGGCCACAAGTTCCATGCTGGAAGACCACCCCTGAGGCCTGTGTCAGGGCTTGGTCCTGCTAAACTTATTTCAGGATATTCTGGCTTTTCCTGGTATCTATCATAGGGGTCTTTGTTGGATTGTATTTCGCCTACAAACCTATTCAACAAGGAAATCCCCACCAGGAGCAGAAGCTTCTGGTAACATGCAGTGCATATAAACACTCTATACACCCTTATTGAAAGTGCAGGCTTGTCTGATGCAAATGAAGTTAAATGATGTCAGGCATTTTTCCATCTTCAATGTGACCATGCAACTAACAATAAGAAAACCAAAGGTAATAGCTGGACAACCTTGGTTGTGAAAGCATGCGCACCCTACCTGTGCATTGGGTAAGCACCTTTTGCATTTATTCCAGTAGTAAGTGCTTGTAAACTTTGGAATTCTTTCCCACCGATCAAGTTCCTTCCCTTCAGGGCGTCTCTTGTTTGCAGTTCCATTTAGGTCACTCTGCAGGTTTCCCATGGGTTTGAGGTCTACTGTGGCATAACCGGTTGGTGCTTGGCCCACTGATGCCACAATATTTGATATCTGGAGAGAGCCATTATCCCATCTATCTTGACTGGAGTCCCTCTCCCAGCTGAACAGAAGCAGCTCCAAAGCATCGCTATGCTTTACAGTAAGCAGACGTCGCACCTGTCCCGGAAGTTACGGGAGTCACCGCATGTTGACAGCGGCTCCCTGACGCCCACGAATTATATACAATATCCCACACATTTGTTTCTTAGAGAAGAGCGTGCGTGAGAGAGAACAAAGACCCTACAGCTTATCTATAATCTCTGGAGAAGGACAGTGGGTGTCAGGGGGCTGCTATTAACATGTGGGAGATTCCCAGAACTTCTGGAAGAGGTGGGATGTCTGAGCAAAGGTGTTTCCACATGTGGTCCTTTTTAAACGAGCCAAACTCAATCCTCTTAAAATGGAGCAAAAAGTGGATCAACAGAAAAGGGACTCAGTTCTTTTTGTGGTAACACTTCACAGGGCGCAAAAATAGTATTATGCTATTACCTATTCATTAATTAACCACAAACTAAGTCTTAGTTACATACTGATCTCATGTTAATATACCCTTTTCTGATTCTGATTAATTCATTATTAATGTATCATGATGCATGTTTTATCTCAAGCAGTTACTATGCTTGTTACTATATCTGTTAATTCTGTAAATCTTTGTGAACTTCGGAAGGAACTACTGAAGGAAGTAAAATGAATAACACAAGTGACATGCTGATCTCACCTTTGTTCATGATTAATGAACCATGACGCAAATACTTACTATATTTGTTCACTTCCTCACTGGTAAGCATAAGCGGGACCATATATCTCCAATATTGACCTTGCTTCACTGGTTACCTGTGAGGTTTAGAATTGAGTTTAAAATGTTGTTGTTTGTTTTTAAAGCTCTTAACAGGCTGGCACCCCAATATCTCACCGAACTGATACACTTTTATACTCCAGCCAGAGCACTCATACTCACTCATACATATGAGGTATGAATTGATCCTGATCGTGAATGAACTAGTCATCCCAAGATTCAAATATGTCGTCCATGATTCACCCAAATCATTACTGTGCCTCGTTTGAACTGCACAAACATGTTTTTCATTGATCACTTATATAACTTGTTTCTCACAAATAACTTGTTGCTCATAGAGAGTGCTAGGAGACCTGTTTTGTCTTTCTCTGGGGACGCTTATCTTGCCTCTCCTAGAGGAAAAGGGAAAGTGTTGCCCAATATGTTGTGTTCTCACAGAAAGAGCTAGAACACCTATCTTGTCTTTCTCAGTGATGGGCGGTAGCGCTGCTATATGTAGCGAAGCTATTAGTTTAACTACATTTTCTAGTAGCTTCCCTGTAGCGTTGCTGATTTCTGAATCAAATAACT
>JAODLD010000002.1:25058841-25102965 GCA_026781065.1 Mormyrops boulengeri | reverse complement strand
GTTGATTGACCATGTGAGGTCCTCGCTGATGTAAATCCCCAGGAGCTTGAAGCTGGTCACCCTCTCCACTTCCTCACTCTTGACATATGAGTTGATTGACCATGTGAAGTCCTCGCTGATGTAAATCCCCAGGAGCTTGAAGCTGGTCACCCTCTCTACTTTCTCACCCTTGACAATCAGGGGAACATGGTCCTCACATTGTTTCCTAAAATCGACAATGATTTCTTTGGTCTTTGTGATATTTAATGTGAGGTTCTCGTCCTCACACTAATCTTTCAACCTATGTATTTTCTCTCTATATTGTGTTTCATTACTGTCTGAGATCAGTCCAACTACTGTCGTATCATCTGCAAATTTAATTATTGTGTTTGTGTGGTGTACAGGAATGCAGTCAGCTGTGTAAATTGAATACAGCATGGGGCTCAGAACGCAACCTTGTGGCACCCCAATGCTGAGAGTCAGACTAGGAGAAAGATGTGTGCCGAGTCTGACTGTCTGTGGACGTTTAGAGAGAAAGTCTTTAATCCACATACACAAAGTGCTACTGAAACCCAGGCCATGCATTTTGTTAACTAGCCTACTGGGGACAATATGATTGAATGCCGAGCTGTAATCATTAAAAAGTATTCTCACATACGTCTTCTGCTGGTCCAGGTGTGCAAGAGCTGTGTGCAGGGCAGTAGCAATAGCATCTTTAGTGGATCAATGAGCTCTATAGGCAAACTGATGTTGATCAAAGTTAATGGGGAGACTGGATTTAATATGTTGTAAAACCAGTTTCTCAAAACATTTTGTAATAATAGGGGTGAGTGCTACCGGTCTATAGTCATTCAAGCAAGTGACATTGTTCTTTTTAGGGACTGGTATGATTATGGCTGTTTTAAGGCAAGTGGGTACAACAGCCTGGGACAGAGATTGATTAAAAATGTCTGTAAATACCACAGCCAGCTGGTCAGCACAGTCTCTGATCACTCTCCCTGGAATACCATCCGCCCCTCCAGCTTTCTTGACGTTCACAGAGCTTAAGGTCCTTCTCACCTCATGGAACCGAAGGGTCAGAGGGGGATCCGCAATAGTGTCAAGTGGAGTCGCTATAGCATTATCAGTCCCTGTGGTTCGAAAACGTGCAAGCAAAATGATTAAACTCTTCTACCAGGTAGATCTTGTCATCTGGAATTGGTTGCTGATTACCTCTGTAATTTGTAATATGCTGGATGCCTTGCCACACACGTGCTGGGTCCCTATTGGAAAACTGATCCTCAATCTTATCTCTATAGACAGCTTTAGCCTGCTTGATGCCCTTCTTCAAGTTGTATTTGGCTATACTGTACTGCTCTCTGTCCCCTGATCTGAATGCTGCCTTTCGCTCCCTCAGCAGTGCCTGGACCTCCTTCGACATCCAAGGTTATCTGTTCGGGAAAACTCTGATGCGTTTGTTGGTGGTAATATTTTCAATACAAGTCCTAATATAGCAGAGAACAGTGGTGGTGTACTTATCTATATCTGTGTCAGAGAAAAGGTTCCAATTCTTCCTTTCAAAGCAGTCTTGAAGCCGTAAAGCTGCATCCTCGGGCCACACCATAACAGTTCTAGTAGTGATCTTCAGTTTATTTATAATGGGATTATAAACTGGGGTCAGAAAGAGTGGCAGGTGATATGATTGTCCAAGATGTGATAAAGTTGAGGCTCTGTATGCTTTAGTGATGTTTGAATACACACAGTCCAAGATATTGTTCTCCCTGGTTGCACAGATAACCAAACTTCGGCAAGACACTCTTCAAATTGGCGTGATTAAAGTCTCTAGCGGCTATATAGACGGCATCGGGATATGTATTTTGTTGTTTATTGATGGTGATTAGCAAATGGCCAAATGCCAGCTTAGCGTTAGTATCCTGTGGTATGTAGACAGCTGTAACAATAGCCACAGAAAACTCCCGTGGCAGATAAAATGGTCTACACTTTACTGCTAAGAACTCTAGATCTGGTGAGCAGTGACGATCTATAACCACGGTGTTTGTGCACCAATTATTATTTACGTAAATACACACGCCGCCTCCACGGCTCTTACCGGAGCCCTTGGTCCTGTCGCTACGGTGTATAGAGTGACCCGCTAGTTCAATAGCATTGTCCGTAATCCCCTCATGGAGCCAGGTTTCTGTAATTATCATCACGCAGATGTCCCGGGTGACTGTCCGGGTTGATACATCCAGCCTTAGTTCGTCTATTTTGTTGCTTAGGGACCTGGCATTAGCTACATAGAGGCTGGGTAGCGGTGGTTTGCTTGGTGCCCTCTTTAGCCTAGCCAGGTGTCCCGCTCGGCATCTCCTCTTCTGCTTGCGTTCTCTCCGCCGCTTCCGCCACCTCCTGCTCGGAAGGGTAATCCACGGAGAGTCCGGTACTCACGCCACATACGCTCGAATCCTATGTGAGTGGTGAAAGGCACTCGTAATGGCTATTTGGTGCCTGGTCCCAATAATTAAAAGTTCGTCTTGACTATATGCGAGCTTCGCTTCACATATGTCCACAGAAAACCACACAGACATTAACCAAACAAAGAAATTCAGGGGGCATTGAGCCGCCACGTGCGTGCGCGCCGCCATCTTGCTATCCACTTTTGTCTCCTTAAAGGCTCCCCGTTTGTGTGTGTGAGTTTATCCTTTTCTTTCTTGTTGTTTTACTGCTGTCCTTTGAAGGATCGTGCAATAAAAGAGTCTGCTAATAACTGAACTCTGCTGTCCGCCTCATGATCTCTTCGCCACTTGAGCGTCAGTCTATTATTTATTAGACCTGCGGCGTGGTTTTAATTTACAATGCAAAATTATTCCAAGTACACCTTGCTGATAAGCTGGGTAGTTCTTTCACTGCTGGCACCAGTGATATTACACAAAACTATATTTGTTATAGAGTGAATTTTTCGAGGATGCGGAAGGTATGGAGCGATAGCCCGTCCCACTTTGCTGACGTTACAGGAACTTCTTTTTTTGCGAAGTAAAGTAAATAAATAAAAAGTGTTGTATCTTATTCTGTTACCTTATAAATGCTACTGTTGTATAAAACAATAATATACTCGAAGTAGTATGGTTGTACTCCAATATATCACTACTGTGATTAAGAAGTACAGTAGGAGGCAAAACCCAGAGACACTTAAAAGATTTGGCCATATGACCAGACATAGTTAGCACAGTTTGGCTGTACCATTGAGATAAAACCCAGGATAGAGGGGCTCAGTGAATGTGGTCTGGACCTTGAGCAGGAGGGTCATTGTGTCAGAGACGCTGTAGAAGGACAGAGTTCCTGCCATGTGATCCAGGTACACTCCTATCCTGGAGGAGGGGGAGCTAGATACCGCAGTTTGCTCATAATTGTGCCAGAATGAGTAACTAGAGGGATAGCAGTACAAACACCAGGACTTGTCATTGAATCCGAGCAAGCTGTCCTTACCCCCTCCTTCCCGGTCAATCCCTTTATATGTGACGGCTATAGCAACCGCAGCCCCGCTCCACTCAACCTCCCAGGAGCAGCGCCCAGTCAGACCCTCTGTACACAGCACTTGGTACCATGAGTTAAAACTCTCCCAGTGTTCATGATGTGACTGTGTATCTCTCCTCCATGTCACCACTCTGTTCCCCTCAGACAGGTGGAGATTTCTGTGTGCTGTGTTGGGGTCCAGAGTGAGCCGACAGGAATCTGATGGAGGAGAACATCTGGAGATGATGCTTTGATCTTATTCACTCCTTATATTAAATACAAGTTTTCACTTTTGTGTTATGTTTTAAGTGTTTATGTTTATGTTATGTTTATTTATTTTTCATTTTATATGATTTATTGCATATTTGGAATTTAGGGGAATTTCTTTTTATAATCACTGAAATATCCTTTAATATGTGTTTACTTGTTCTTTTTTATATGGTAATATTCTCAGCATGGATGTGTCAGAGGAACGACACAAAAAGTATATTAAACATCAGCAGCGGCATTAAATTATATCAAACATTAGCAAGAGAAAAAATATTCCAAGCCTCTTCAAAATGTAATGGCAGTTTAATTTTCTTCTGCTTCATATTTCTATCTGAGCTAATTTGCCGAGGGTATCGAGTTAATGTTTCATGACAACATTTATATTGTTACAGGAAATAATACTAATCATTTTCATCTTTGCTGTTTATGCCGTGACCGATCGTCTAGCCCTTGCGCGTGCCATGCCCACCTCATTACCCTCGTGTAAATCCCGCTTGTTACCAGCTGTTTCCTGTCTGATCTAGAATGTCCGGTGTATTTAGTTCGAGTTCAAGTCTGTTTCCCCAGGTCTGTCATTGACGTTTGTTCTGTGCTGCTCCATGTCTGCCCCGATCCGTCAATAAAACCCCGTTTGTTGAACTCTCGTCTGCCTGATCTGCTTCCCCGCTGCCCGCTCGGGCACAGATCTTGACAGTTTAAATCACTCATAGATGTGTTTGTGAGCAATTGATTTATTTTGAACTCATTTTTGCTTTATAAATATCCGAGCGCATGGCATAGTAACTTGAGTGCATGAATTAATAAATCGAGAAGATGATGTACTACGAGAAAATGTTTTTTTCTACCATGACACCTAAGGGGTTTTGTAGATATCTAAGAATACATAATGCAACATTCATTATGAGGCAGCGAAGTGATATTTGGCAGAGCAAAGTACCAATACGACGTGGAGCACAGGGTAGAATATAAACAATGCTGCAACAGTATTACAACCATGGAAACAGCGAGTGTACAACATTTCATCTTGCAACTCTTTCAAACAAGGAAAACTGAATGAAGTAGCCATCCACAATCGTTTTCTCACACTGCCCCCTGGTGGACATGACCTTTAATCCTCCATATTGACATAAAATACGTGTGTAAAGAGAGTCGGTACACTGCTTACACATACTATACAGGGAGAGAGAAGCGTGTGTGTGGTGAACAGACTCACATCGTAAGAATCTTGCTCTGGTCCTGGGCACTAATGTCTCTATGTCGGTGTCTTTAGTAACTAGAAGGAGACAGAGAGAAACCAGGATGTGAGTAAAAGGAATTTACTTTTGGAAGATGGACTTCACTCATTATGGAGACACCAACAGTAGGGTATTATCATTATGAGGGACAATAACAGGTAATTTAACACCCTGCTAATCATTGTAAATTACACACAATACAGATTTTTTGGATACTATAATGTAGAAGAAACACGATTCCTGTGATCTGGGTTTTGCAGCCTGTAGAATGTGGAGCTCTTTCACCAGTTATCACAAAGATTTAAGCTTATTGGAAACAGAAACTGACTTGGTCACACAACGCGAGACTGACTGTACTGCATACTCTCTCTGCATGGTCTATATTAACATGAACAGACTGGAAAATGTATTTATTTACTAACCTGTGAGATGGATCTTTGCCATTTTCTTTTCACAAACATTCTGCAGTTGATCATTCAGTTCAGAAACCTCCTTCCTCACATTCCCAAAATACCAATGTGGATTGACAGGGATTCTGGGTTCAAATCCAGCTTCAGGGGTAACAGGATGATCCTGGCACCTCTACAGAAACAAAGTCTGATTAATTGGCTTCATAAAAACAAATTTGCGTTGTAATCAAATTAACAGGGCCTTTAATATCCAAAAAAAACACAGACTAGTTGAAATACAAATGAGAACATGTATCCATTTGAATGCTCTGGTTTTCTTATTGCCAAAGTAGCTGCTCTGTTACCTGGAGGAAATGTGATCCTCTGTGTGTGAAAGCTGCTCCAGCTCAGAGTGTCTCCTCGTCAGTTCATCAATCTCCTGCTTCAGTCTCTTCATGTCTTTTTCAGCCTGACTCACTGCAACCTTCTCCTGATCTCTGATCAGTTGTGTCACCTCAGAGCATCTTCTCTTAATGGAGCAGATCATCTCAGTGAAGATCCTCTCACTGTCCTCCACTGCTGACTGTGCTGAGCTCTGTTGGTGACACAGAGAGCAGAGGCTGGTAAATTACAATTGGCCCCTGTATTGAGACGAATTTTCAGGTGCCCCCCCCCCCCCCAGATGGCTATGTCACCCACGTAACATGGAATTAAAGAAATGTGTGCATTGTCCCCCTGTTACTGTAATGATTTGGGAAGCTGTGATCGTTCGGCTCGACTACTCACAGTTTGGCGGAGAACCCCCCCCATAGACATACATATGAGGTATGGATTGATTCTGATCGTGTATGGACTAATCATCCCGAGATTCATATATGTCGTCCATGATTCACCCATATTATTATTGTGCCTCGGTTGAACTGCATAACATGTTTTTCATTGATCACTTATATGACTTGTTTCTCACAAATAACTTGTTGCTCATAGAAAGTGCTAGGACACCTGTCTTGTGTTTCTCTGGGGAAAGGGGTGCTTATCTTGTCTCGTCCCAGAGGAAAAGGGAAAGCGTTGCCCAATATGTTGTGTTCTCACAGAAAGAGCTAGAACACCAATCTTGTCTTTCTCTGGGGAAAGGGACGCTTATCTTGTGTCTCCGAGGGGAACAGGGAAAGCGTTACCCAAAATGCTTTGTAACTGCAAATGCAAGCAGCCTCACTCGGACAGGAATTGGAGAATGAAGAACGTATCGCCTGGGGGGGGGAGTGAGCCTGGCCAGCTTGCCCCCTGCCCGCACGCGTACCGCTCCCAATTTAGTATAAAGGAAGGGGTAAACTCAGTACTGATCGGAGTTCAGCCTTGGGAATGCTGGGATAGAGCGCGCATCGCTCGGCACTTTCTCGGGACTCACGTGTTGATCTCCTGCCAGGACTGAAAAGGGTTCCCCAGTCCGTGCGTGAAGGTGGGTGATGATGGCACGTCCGAGTGTGAATAGCTTTGCAACTGCTTCTGCTTTTCATTGATTATTGGCATTGATTGTCACTGCTGGTGAGAATAAGTCACTTTTTCTATGTATTATTGCTTCTTTCCTAAATCTTTGCACCTTTTATTATTAGCTATAATATAATACTATTTGATATCACTTGTGATACGAGGTCATTTTGCATTGCTTTTGGTACAATATCTGTGTATTGATTTTAATGCAAGGTTATTTTGTATTACTTTTAAGAAAACAAAAATCTGATCATTATAGAAACCAATCAAAAAATAAATCTATTAAACAAAAAAAAACAAATGACAACTTATTGCCAAAGCATAACACATTCATTGCATTTCATGACTATCAATTAGGGCTGTCAATAGATTAAAATATTTAATCGTGATTAATCACACAACTGTCCATAATTAATCACAAATTAATTGCAAATTAAATCATGAATTCATTCGACATTTACCATTAAGGGATTTTTTCAGGTGGTGTGAATATTCTTAATATTAGAGTTGGCAAGGCATGATTGCTTTATGCAAATGTATGCATTTATTATTGGAAATCAATTACCAACAATAAACAACAACAAAGATTGTCCAAAGGTCATCAGAAACCCTTCATCACTTAAGAAAAACTCAAGGCCAACAACAAATCGGCACACTGACCTGCTAAATATCACATATTAGTTATATGACTATACTTAGTCATATAACTAAGTATAGATCAGAGGTCAGCAACCTTTTTAAAGCAAAAAGCCATTTTATCCTAAATGTTCTACCTAAGATTTATAAAGAGCCCCAATGGATAGAGAAGAGGGTTTGAGATATAATTTTTAGTGCAATATCGGTATATATGCATTTAACACAAAACTTAACTTCAAGTACTTACAAAAAATAAAGGAATACAATTTCGGGGGTGGGGCTCTCAGTTTTAATTCACTCGGACACGTAACAGTGTGAAGGTGACTAATATCATTATATTGTTCAGTTCTGTAGCGATTGTCTTCGCCCTCACCCAAGTTCGTTTGGCTCTGCAGTTGTCTGCCCTTCACTCTCCACTTCACTACTTGTAACTCTGCCGGTGTTATGCCGAAAAAGGCATCTCTGCCGTAGAATGCATGCCTGTCTCTAAATGATCGATACGTCACTGATCTGTTGAGTTGAGCTACTTTATCGAGTTAGGCTACCATAGTGCTAATCGATAGCCCTAACCCTAACCCTTACCCTAACCCTAACCCCCAAAACACCCCTAAAAACCTAACCCCCAAAAAAACCCTAAAACCGCAACCCCCCAAAAAACCCTAAAATTTCAACTCGTCAGAGCACCAGCATGCATTCTACGGCAGGGATGCCTTCCGAGCAGAAAAGTCCTCACCACTCCGAACTCAGCTGGCCATAATATGTAAATCGGAGAAAATATAATAATTTTACAAAGATCTGGGAAGGCGTACTGATGATGATTTACTACGAAAAGTATATGGAAGAATTACGAATCCAAAAAAACTTAATAAGCCTACATCCAATCTCGGACACTGAAGAAAACTCCGGAAAGCATACCAGTTGACCGGAGACATACTCTCGTAGAGAATGACTTTGAGGAAGATGTAAATTATTAGTTAAGACATCACAGAAGCGCGCGATGGACTGCCTCATTCACATTTAGCTAAAGAAATACCTAAATAAAAAATAATATTAACCCATAAATAACTTATTTATATTTACGTAAGTATTATCATAAAATTCTAAATATGACATGAAAATGTGAATGCGTCTATCGTTCTGAGAAGAGCCGCAGCCTGTATTGGTATTTAAGACTAGATATACTTTGGAGGTAACTCATTTCACATCGACAGTAACTGCAGATAACCTTGGCCATGTCGATGTACCCATCTGACAGAGTTTTGAAGCTGAACCTGCCATTCAAAATACCTTTTTCTTTGTTCATTATTTTTCCAGAGCTGCCATCCGACTCAACACGCGTTAATGGCATCAAACAAATTAGTCACGTTATAATGAATTCCCGTTGACGCGCGATTATCGCATTAACTTTGACAGCCCTATAGTTAATACATGTGATCTTACGATGCAAAAATGATACTTAATGCAATTTGGTTTAGATTTCTCTTTAATTGTTGTACCAAAAGCAGAAGAATATTAAACTGTGAATAAACTTAGCAACTCTATGCTTTGTTTTACCCAGATTGTTTTCTCTCTCAAAATCCGCACCTCTAGATTTAAGGACAGCTTTTTTCCAAGGGCCATAACTGAGCTGAATAAATCTAAACACTGCCCCCCCACTGTGTTACATTCAGCTGCACTAAACATACAATAATGGGGCAATTTGTGCAATACGATTTAGGAGATGTTTTAACCTCATGGTTGTTGTAAATGCTGGTTTTTATGTACGTATTAGTGTATCTATTACGTGTGTAGGTATGTGTGTGTGTATATGTGTGTACATGTGTAGATTACTTTTATTCAGGCTTGGCACAGAAGAAATGTCGTACAATGACAATAAAGTCTGTCTGTCTGTCTATCTATCTATCTGTTTTTAAAATAGTGTAAGGGGTTTATGGCCCGGCGCAGTGAGACAGTGTGGCTGGCACTGTTACCTCACACCTCTCTGACCAGGGTCCACCATGGCTCCATGTGTGTGGAGTTTGTGTGTTCTCCCTGTGTCATCATGGGTACTCCGGTTTCCCCCCACAGTCCAAAATCATGCTGAAGTTAATTAGAGTTACCAAATTGTTTGTGTGTGTGTGAGTGTGCCCTGTGATGGGTTGGCGCCCCATCCTGGGCTGTTCCCTGCCTTGTGCCCATAGCCTCTGGCATAGACTCCAGACTCACTGTGATCCTGAATAGGATAAGCAGTAATGAAAGATGGATGTAATGGGTTTATTAGGTTTTCCCCTTAGCTGGAAAAAAAATCTGAAAGCATAAAGGTGGAGCTGCAGCCTAATAGAAAAAAGGCCTTAAAATACTTAAAGTATAAGTTTTACGTATGTGTCAATACATCAATACATCCTTTTTATAGAAGCATTTCTTCTGTGACTGTCTGATTCATGGACATCTGGTTTAGACAGTCCAACTGTATATGCTGGAGTACCTGCCACAGACGTAATGTCTCTTCGGGACTCAGTTTGTGTACCAGCAAGGCAGAGAAATAGCCACATGGCTTGTTTGCTTCCTCCTTTGGAAAGTCAAAGGTCAAAAATCCAGGGTGATGCCTGAGGACAATACCTAATTTGTAGAAGCACATGCCCAGGAAGACGTCATAAATGGGAAAGAGGTGCATCCTCTTAGAGACCTCATTGAGTTGCATGACCAGAGATCCAGAGTACACAACCGCCCCGCCACCGGGATAGGGGGGGTATCTCCCTGCATAGAACTCCTGTGGGATATAGTACTTCTCATCGACCTGATGGATTGGGAATGTATCACTAATCACGTTCCCTATAACAAAATCCAAGTCTCTTCCTATGTCTGTAGACTGCTGCTCCACCTCTTGTAGGATGTCAAGAAGGGCAGGTGTCCTCAGAAACACATCATCATTACCTTTAAAGATGAAACGGGCATGAGGACAGTGCTGTAATACCCATGGCCAGAATAGCACATCCTTCAGTGTTAAGTTAAAGAATGTGTCCCTGAAGTCCCATTGGAGGATGTCTCCATACTTCATGCTTTCCTCTGCCAGTTGGTCATTGGAAAGGGAACAGGACTGCGAAGTGCGGTCTTGTCTGCCCAGGAGGAAAAGCCTATGGACCACTCCGCCTTTTCCAGTCTCGCCTGTCACCAGACCCCTACTTCCCCACGTTTCCCGGATTGCCTCTCTGTTCATAAGATTGCACTCTTTTGATTCGATGGCCATCAATAGCAAAGGAACCTTTTTGCTACACAGCTTGGACTGGTCTATTATCAGCGGGTACTCCCTGAAGTGCATGGACTGCAGGAACTCCAGTATATCTTTTGGGAAGCTTTTCCTGACCTTCGAAAAGGGATCCAAACTATGCAAGCCATTTCCAGGATCTTTCTGCAACTCAGCTCCTGTTGCTGTATTCTGCTGTCTCAGAATGGGGTTGCACTCACGGTCCCGAAGATGCTGGAGTTGGTTCCACAGGGCTCTGTCATCGAGTTTTCCATTCCAGAAGGGGCGTTCAGGCAGAAACGTTAATGAAGACACTCCCGAGGCAACAAATTTGATTGGGATTTTGGAGGAGGTGGACGTATCCATTTGGTAGTTGATCGCATCCATTTGGTAGCTGATCGTAGCAATGACATACACAAGAAGGTAGACCAAAAGAAGGAGGAACAAACAAAAACATATACAACAGCGACGGCAAAAAGCCATAAGCTGGCGGAAAGAGAAAAGAACAGAAGTGGGGGAAATAGGTGAGCAGAAAGAACAGAATCGTTAATAAGATGACATAATTAATTTTCCATCCATCTGTCTTCTAGCCAGTATAGAGAGCTTACCCCAGGAAAATTGGAGTGTATGAGACGTTAGTCCATCACAGTATTATGTTACCTTTTTTTTTTTTATTAAAATCTCGCTATTTTTCATAACCTAATATTGTAAGGTATGGAAGTATAAAAATTTATTTATACGCATAGTTTGGTAGCTCTGCGATGGACTGATACAGTCCAGTGTATTCTCCAGTGTTAATTTTGTTGACGAAAATGTTGACGAAAAATGACAACCCACTTTTGGGTCACTACCCACCAGTTGAGAATCACTGCTTTAAAGGACGTGGTCTATGGAGGTGTAGCCTTTTCAGGCGATGTCCTTCGAAGGTTAAACAGAAAGTGTTTCAAATGGGACAGGTTGGCCTACAGATAATTTTCTATTTGCATCACCAGCTGTTCCTGCCTTTAGCCCCAGAGTCACAAAGCGTCACTCCTATCGCCTAGCCAGGACACACCCACTTTACCTCTGAGCAGTGAATCTGGGGAAGGACGCATTTCTAGACCGCACTTGAAGGAGCCTACGAATTGGTGCAGCTTTGTCGCACTGTTGTGACATATTCGGTTTTCGAATGCAGTCTTAGAAGGATGCAGCCTCTGTCTGATTGTCGCTGTCTGTACCACCTGACCCTGCCTCTCTTGTCTCCTCCCCATTTGGCCAGCAGGTGTCGCTGGTCACCCTGTTCTCCTCCCTGTCACTTGTCCCTTAAGCCCTTACTGTGTTTCCTGTTATCTCGTGGACTGCTGCATAGCTCAGTGGGCTGAGAGCATGTGGCTCCAAAACTGAATGCCTGCTGGTCACGGCTTTGAGGCTGGACCCTGGCTAAGCTCAGCTGTTTGTTACTGTTTATTTGGGTTTCCATTTCCCTCATGTTTATGTTTTGTTTTGGTTTCCTTGGTCTTATTTTTGTGCTACTCTGTGTTGTATGTTATGTCCCCTTACCTGTTTCTGATTCTTTTTGTTTTTGTTAGTGTGATCCATTTTGTTTTAATAAGCCTCTTTGTCTTGGAGCTGTAAGTGGATCGTCACCTTCTTCCTGCCTGTGCCATGCCCCAAATCCGTCACACAGATTTAATAATGAATTATAAATATGTCAAGGATCGTATAAATAAAATGCTGCATCCTATTTTTAACCAACAGACGACGTGATAACTAGCTAACTTATAACTAACAAAACGATTTGTTCATCTTCCATTCTTTTGAGGTGGCGGTGTAGTTTGGCTTGAAAATACGTGTAAGATTTAACCTGCGAGCTTTTGTGTCTCCCATGCTTATGTAGGTCATAGATCCTGTTCTGCATTATGAAAGTGGCCAAAAACTACAGATGTTTCTGGTCGACACAGCACAGGAACTTGAAATCAGGAACAGGGCTCCCGATCTTCAGTGGGAAAGCACCTCAATGCTGTAGGGCACCATATTCAAATCTGGCCCTCGATTCCAAATCCTGGCCTTGTTTTCAGTTCTCCCAGGTAGTTAGTTTAATAATTACTGCTTCTGATTGGCCAGAGGCTTCACACATGGCTCACAGGTAGAGGAAGGCTGGAAAATCAGCAGTGCTCAGCCCTTGAGGACCATGATTTGAGCAGTCCTGCTGTAGAGCAGTGTTTTCCAATCCAGTCTTTGGGGAACCCCGGACAGTCCACGTTTTTGCTCCCTCTCAGCTTCCAACCAATCAGGAACACCGAATACCTGGTACAGGTACTAGCAGCTGAGAGGAGGCAAAAATGTGGACTGCTGGAGTTCCCCAAGAACTGGGTTGGGAAACACTGCTGTAGAGCATAATAAAAAAGCAGCTCCGGCATGTAAGGTGTGGTAGCATGTGCCCTGCGGTCAGATAAGTCACCGGTTTGGGCGGTTCAGGGTCACGTAAACTAGCGTTGACTGATCACTGTGAGCGTGACTCCTGAAGTTACTAAAACTGTTCGAAAAAGGCAGCTAACTGTTTGGCTAATCCTCAGTAATGTCTAATTTTGCTATTGTCTTTCATTGAAAAAAAAAGTTAGTTGCCCATATTTGATCTGAAGCTGTTCTGTTTTTAAAATAAATTAGGCATTTGGAATGCTCTGTGAACCTGTGAACCTTCCCATTTTCAATATAATGTATTATTAATAATAGTAATAATAGTAATAATAATGACTTAAATCAGACTAAAATTTATTTGATAAAATTATCATAGTGATCATTTTCGTCACGTTTTTTGTTTTTACTAAAATGTGACTAAAATGTATTTTAATCACTTGACTAAGACGACTAATTGATTGCATGGTAGTCATTTGAAAAAGACAAATTAAAAATCGGGGTCAAAATTAACACTGGTATTCTCCTGATTTGTGTCCGTACGTGATATAGTACTAGATTAATGGTTTGAAGACAGATAGGATTTAGGTACAATAGGCTAATGATAATGCATCGTTATTAAACTGTGCGTGGTGTACGCATAAAAATACAAGTTGTTGTTTCTCCGGAATTATTTACATCAAATAATACATTTCGACCATTTGCATTATCTCCAGGGGGCATTTTATATATATATATATATTTATACTTACGTCTTATTCAACAACCCAGCTCTTCAGTTTCTTCTTTTAACTTTCTTAAACGACTTTTTCCTGTATCCGTTTCTTCTCTAATGGGAGTTAATAAACAGACGTTGTAATGTAACAGCTCCTGCAGTGACGATTCGTATGAAACATATTACTTTTAAATTACAGATATAGAACATAGTTACCGCCTAGGTTATACCAAAAAGACACTCGGAATTCTGTTTCAGTTGTATCCGTTTCTTCTGATCGCAAAAAATCCTCTGAAGAAAATCCTCGTCAGTTTAACTGAAAATTTTGTCAGACGCGCACAAAATGGAATGAAGTGTTTCTAAGAAGCAGATAAATACGTATTAATACGAACTATTTTACAAAGCTCATTTGTAAAGGCAAGTAACATTCAAAGAGACAATCTCCTGATGAAGAAATATCTGGGAAGCTTTAAAGAAATCTATCTATATTTAGGAGTTAGAATGAGTTTTAAACTGCGCTACATTTCAAAGATATATTTTAAATTCAACGCACCTTCACATGAACGTAAAGGCGAACCTAAACATGTCGCTAGCTGTCCCTTTCTCAGTCGCTGGCGATATTATTACCTCTTAAATATTACGGAGATTCCATGCTTCGTTTCAATTAGCTTAAGTTTCAATGAACACTAACTTGCTGCCCACTCGTTTATCTGGAACCTCTTGTTTGGCTTGTTAAACTGAAAAAGAGTTAACTAAAAGCTCAGGTTAAGGGCGACAGGATTAACAAGAGCGAGAGGAAAACGAGCTACGTCACTTATCCTGATATTTAATTGCTGTTTTTGAATTAATGGCATTTTACCATGATTTTCGTAAGACTATATTTGCCATGTTTTGCTTCGTCACATTAAAGTGAAACAAAATAAAAGAATTTTTCAAGAGGTGAACTGGCATCGCTTAGTTGTGAATCAGATTTGCCGTGAAGATTTTGAACAACACTACAAAATGGCACACACACTATACGGTGTGCTAATTGTTCAATAGGCTCCTAAATGCAGCGTTGCTGTATATCCCTGCCGTTTGGATTTAGCACATAGGGACTGTGGTCCATCCTCAATTATGAATGCATTGTAAACATTTCAGCAGGTCCTTTCAGAAATACACTGGAAATTTTCAGAAAGGAAGAAGCACTTAATACAGCCCATAAAGAACTATGTAATATCAATCTTCATAAACAATGTTTTGGCCTTTGGTTACTTATGGTTAAGGTTAGGACTGCGTTGGAGTTAAGGTCGTCATGTTTTGATTAGATTTTTCCCCATAGAAATGAATGGAGTCCCCACAAAGATATAATTACAAACCTGTGTGTGTGTGTGTGTGTGTCTGTGTGTATTTCAAAATGCTTCATTTCTTTAATGGATAAAAATGAAGAAAAATAAATCCAGACCGATGTACAAAATTAATTTAATAAATATATTCTGTGATGTACACTTCCCAGAAACATCACAGGGAAGACAATTTAAACTTCATCCAACTTTTTGATTTGAAGAGGTCGTTTTAGGTTCAACAAGTACAGTAGTCTTAATACAGGATTTTCTTCATTATCGTTAGTGTCATAGTGTCATAATTATTAATTCACAGCAATATCTCCAGTCTCTCACACAGTTATGTTTAGGGCTGGTTACTTAGGCTCTCAAACACAAAGACGACCACCGCCCATCTCAGATAGACAAAAACACTTAAATATACTTTGAGTGCATAATGCAAGTACACACAGGCATGTTGGGACAGACTGTCCTGTCACTGTGTTTTACTACGAACATCAAACAGGAGTGCAACGGTCAAACAGCAACTGCACTACACACAGGCACGCTGGATGCGCTGTGAGCCCAAGCTGAGGGGTTAAATGAATTCAGTGCTCTGACTTCTTGACAATTGACTCAGCTAAATCAGCATTCATGTAATGTTGTAGCTACAGTACCACACTACACCAATAATAAGAAAAAGCTGAGACAGAGAGAGCACAGCGGGGCCACAAGCTATCACAGTATCATCCGTCCCTTATGTAATTCTCCTACTTCTATTCAATACACTTAGAGATTTGGCACCACCAATGGGATATCAAAAATCAAACAGCAATTGTATGTATCATTATAAACATACACAAATCATTTGACATTTGTTACAAGCTTTCAAACAATAATAGTACACATAATACTCATTTTCCATCTGATTCGTTCTTCTTTGCACAAGTTGAAAGCATTCAGATTTACCTTTCTAGCCCCTATATTATCCATTTTCACATTGCTAGGGTGTGTTTATTTTACATTTGATACTGCTGTTATCTATTGGAATTTTGGCATTTGATGGGAACGCATAGTTTTCCAGGCTAACTAGAGAATTAAGTGATTAGAACTGACAGGAATGCAGACACCAGTACTGAAAAGCCCAATCCACAAATGTTTATAAACACAGTATTGGCAAAAAACTAGGCAAACAGCAACAAAGGACTGGCAAAACCAGCTGGGGCCTCTGAGAGTGTTGTTTAATGCACTGAAGATTCGAAGACTTTTATAGGTATTTCAGGTATTTTACATGAGTCATGTTTCCCAACATAAATGGACAAATCAGAAAATAATTGTCAGTAATCATTATTATTCAGTAATCAAATATTAAAGCTTATTACCATTCAAAAGCAATAACTGGTACCTACAACTGCATATATAAATTTTTATATATAAAGTATATATTTATATTTTAAGTGTACGCTATATTTTTTGGAAGACACTTAAATGTGACTAGCCATTATATTCTATATGTTCTGTTATCAATACTATATGCTTTATTTTATAGCTACCATTTCACCTCCACTTAAGAAATCATTTCCAGAAATTAGCCAGATGTGTAATATTCACCGTTCTGATGCCCCTCAAAGTATAGCCAGGTATTAAGAATACGCACAAGATCAGCCAACCCAACCAAGACCAATCCTATTGCGTTCCCAATTTTTTAGGGCCCCTGTCACTTACGGGCCCTTGGAAGTGCCCTAACTTTACCCCAAATTAGATTTTGCTTAAGTGCAAAAATGTTACAACGTAAACATCACACATCTTGGTTATCTTCCCCTGTACCGCAGCCTTGCCCCCTGACAATTTGGTGTATTCCTTACAAGATGGGGTCCAGTTTACCTATAACCTAAAGATACTATTTTACCAGCCTAGACCTAGTAAAAAAAGTCTCATTGCACTTGCAGTCACATTACACAAGGTTATAAGAGTTATATGCAGTATACTGTATAGGAGACTTCTGCAGATATTAATGCACTCATTATTGAATTGAATAAAATCAAAATAACGGTTTAATGACCAATATAACAACTAATAAGAGTCTAGGTCACTTCACCTCATACTTTATTTGATTTGTGTTGCACATCTCGGCTCTTTTATTTTTACAGTACAACTTTCCTTATTTATGGCATATTTATTTTATTGTTATGTTTAATGTTTTTATTTTGCTTTCACTATTTATTATGGAAGAGCTGACTACCTTGCATTTCACTGCAGGCTATAGTCTGACTGTATACCTTGCCTGTGACTAAAAAAATCTCCTGAATCCTTGAATCTAACGGGTTAAAAAAAAAAGCTTTTCATTGCCACCAGGTGTGTGTGTCCCTCCCCTTGTCTGCCTAGTGACTAAATGTAACACCTGAATGAATCACTGTAACTAAGCAACAGAAAAAACACATGTATACATCTGATTCAGTAGCTGGTGCTGCTGTAATACAGTGATGGGACACTAACGAACACATTGTCTCCTGGCTTCAGAAAAATTGGGAAACATTAAAGTACAGCGGCTTCAAATACATAATACCTGGTATTATTACATAATACCATAATACCTAGGGTTAGTCACGGTGAAATTAACAATAAAGCTTTCCTTAACAGATTCATTCAAAATAACAGAATGTAAGGATGCACAGTGTTAGTCTGCAAGCGTCGGAATGGAACAGCCACTTTAGAGAGGTGGGTTAAAGGAATGACAGCTGAAGAATAATGAATAGGTGTGACTGCATTAACTCCCAATAATATCTCTGTCAAAAAGAATAATGTGACGTCTGTCATGGTCAAAGACATGACTAGATTCATGTATCATACAATATGACCAGATGCACAAATAAAATGGCTAGTGAGATAAACAGAAAAACACTTATGTGAAAGGCTGACAGATTCAGTAGCAGGGATAATGTCTCTTCCATTCAGTCTGTTCACAATAAAAAAGTTAGAATATATTTCAGAATTATTTTGCACAGTTTGTCCTCTTTATTTTCGTTCTCTTTAAAACATTCCAGTTGGAATGTTCACAGTCCAGGTCTCCACTGAAATAACAATTGGAATTTTGTGTTCTTAAGGTAGACAATATGGACAAGTATTGGGACAGACCTCTTACTCATTAAATTCAGGTGTTTCATTCAGACCCATTGCCACAGGTGTATAAAAGTACCTAGCCATGCAGTCAGGTTTACAAACATTTGTGAAAGAATGGGTCGTTCTGAAGAGCTCAATGAATTCAAGCGTGGCACTGTCATATTATGTCACCTTTATAATAATAATAATACATTTTACTTACTTTGCAATAAGTCAGTTTGTGAAATTTCCTCCCTGCTAGATATTCCACAATCAACTGTAAGTGGTATTGCTGCAAAATGGAAGCATTTAGGAACATTGGAAACTGAGCTAAAAAGTGTCAGACCACGTAAAGCAGGGGTGTCAAACTCAATCGCACAGGGGGTCAAAACTCAAAGCAGACTTTAGGTCGCGGACCGAACAGGATAAACATTTATTGAACAGACTAAAACTAAGCGTTTTTTAACATAAATATGGATCGAAACAGACGGGATACAATATTCTTCCAAAATAAATAAATTTAAACGTAAAATATTTTGCTCTCCATAAAAATATCTCCTATCAAAATTATACGAATTCCGAATATGAATATGCTGCAAAAAAACTTAAAATATAAATAAAAATTGTGCTTTTAGGTGAAACTTAAAATAATAACAAATCAAAACATTCCATTTTATTTGCTCTTATGCCATTCTGTCAGAGCTGGATGCTTGGCATCTTTTCTGGGTAACAAGTTCGTTTATGTTTGGGGTAAGGTTCTGTGTTGTGGAGATCCTCTCTCAGCCACATTAGCTCCACAAATAAGACACACCGGTTTACTGTCAGTAAACATATACTCAGCCTCCCACCGGTTTTGAAAGGCTCTGTTTTCAGAATCAACTTTTCTCTTGGCTTTTGTTAGGGGCTAGCTTTGACTTGAAATTAGGGTTGGACACATCAACAGACGCATAATTGATCTGACGTAATTGACGCGGGAATGATCGCAGGTAGCCTATCGTTCGGTAAGGCAGCTGTTGCATTGCATTATGGGATTTGTAGTTTGTGTGTTATCGGCACTTCATATCGCCGGGCCATTAAAAGAAAAAAAGATATATAAAATGATCTTGTGGGCCGGGTATAATTGTGGGCCTTGAGATTGACGTATGTGACGTAAAGTAGCAGAGCGGGGTCGCCGAGTGCTGAACTGCATAGTGTGTAAAAATCATCAAGGCTCAGCTGATTCAAAAACTGCAGAGTTCCGAACTTCTTCTGGCATTAACCCCACCAGAAAAACTAGGATTCTGAATGAATGGGCAAAAAATCCCAAAGACACACTCCAATGTCCCGTGAAAAGCCTTCCAAAAAGAGTGGCAGCTGTTATAGCTGCAAAGGGGGGACCAACTCCATATTTATGCCTGTGGATTTAGAATGGAATGTCATAAAAGTTTCTGTGGGTGTAATGGCCAGGTGTCCCAATACTTTTGTCCATATAGTGTATGACACATGTACACTTATGTGATGCTTGTGAATGTTCTATGAGTGCATGACAAATGGATTAAGAAGGTGCAATGAATGTTTTGTGAATGCATTATAAAAGCATTATGAAGGTGTAGTTAATATAAAGCCTTATCAAATATTCAGTTAAATGAATCCTTAAATACATTTTTAAAAATAACAAATGCATTTAGTTCAATGAAATGATTGCATATTAACACTGAGAACCAGTGGTGGGCAGGGTTCTGCTAGTTTACTAACGACTAATTAGTGAAGCTAACTTTTTTGTTAGCAAATTAGCATTAACTTTGAAAACCATTAGTGGATCAAGTAGCTTCCACTAACATTTTTTCAAAGGTAAAGTAAATACAGTTTAATGGTCAAAAATGTACATCCTAAAATCACACATATTTGTTCCAATCTGTTGTCAGCGTGTCTGCAACAGTCTATCTGCCACACTGTTGGCTGACTACATGCAAGCACAAGACGTGATTGGTCTATAACTTGTTGGATTTCAGTTAGTTGAGGCTAAATTTAAGTGAACGAAGATGATGTCCATTTCCTGTTTAGTTGTATAACTTGTTGGATTTCAGGTACCTTAGTTTAAATGGACTTTATCTTCGTTCACTTACATTTAGCCCAGACTACCTTAAATAGGACAAGTTGTCCAGCTACATACAAAATCCAGATTCAGCTCCTGATTATTTTCCTATATTTTCCAGGCTCTGACAGAGCTATAGACCAATAAAGTGCTGAGACTCTCCTTCCTAGTTCTCCGTAAACAGCGCCATGTTTGTAGTCCCTAAGTGGCTTCATTGAGGGCAAAATGTCAGCCAGTCACGGAATAGGACTCCAACAACAATGTTTATATCTCACAAATGGAATATCATTGAAAGAAAATTTATTTTGGAGACTCTACATTATCTAGCGATCCCTAGTCCTAAATATCCCCAGGTAATCACTCCAGCCACACGGAACGGGTTAGAATTTCAGCTATATTTTAAGAGTTTCAGAGCACAAAACCAAACTGAAGCAAAATTAATATAATAAGCTAGCAGTTCGCTTTTATCATGAGCTTCTGCTATTTTTTTTAATGGTTTATCACATTAAACTTTGGAGTTAATGGATTAGCGGCTAGTGAAATTAACTTTTCGGTTAGCTGTATCCACCACCGCTGAGAACTGTATATTTTTGGAAGATGTATCAAAGGACAGAAAGCATAAAAAATCTTCAGCTGTCCATGTGGCTTTTACACATTTCCTTTTCGATTTGCTTCCATCCACATTCACCCCTTCACTTGAGGCCTGTTAGATCCACTAGAGTATCAGTTTGGTCACTGAACTTCTCTCCAACTTCCCTGTGCTCTATTTTCACTCATTTAATTATAATTTAATCTAGTAAAACTTTAATCTATTGCCCTGGGATTCCATACTGGCTCCACTTAACCCCATTCTAATTTATAGAATTATTAATAGGGATTTATTACACATCTTCAAAAAAATAAATCCCATTAATAGAAAAATATTTCTTGTGGACCACAAAAAAAAAACCGAAGTGAAGAAAAGGTAAAGGCCAATTATCAAACTCCACCCAAAATGTCATATTTTATGTTCATTCTAAAAGGTAGCAGCAGTTATATAAACTTCAAATGAAGAATTTAATAACCTTACTAGATGATACTGTCAATATTGCCCACATATCTCTATTTTCTACCTCATCCCCCCTACATTCACTATAATCATCTTAATCTCCCTCTCTCCATCTACGCACATCTTAGTCCTTGTCTTTTGCTCTCTCTCTCTCTTCCTCCCTCCCATTGCATCTTTCTTGTTCTTCCCTCCTCTCCTTCTTTTGTGAGCCTATCCCTCCATCTTTTCCCTCCCCCACTCACTCGCCCACTCCCCTCAGACCTGGGTCTCCAGGCCGCTGAGTTTGGGCGTGAGGATGCGTGGGGTTACGCCTGAGTTGAGGTCTCTTTCGAACTCCAGTAGCTGGCCCATGAAGTTGAGGTTGGGCGAGACCACTGGCCTCCGGCTCTTCACATACTTGTAGGCGTCTGTCATTGTCATGAGGGTGTGCTTCATCAGGTAGGCGATGACGACGGTGGCCGAGCGAGAGACCCCTGCTTGGCAATGTACCAGCACTGCTTGTCCGCTCTGGTGTGCCTCCTCTGTTAGGGGACACAGCACTAGATCAGCAAAAACCAGGCACCCAGTTACAAGCAATTGCCAAAATAACATAAACACACAACTGCCACTTTCTCAAATGTTTTCATCTATGTTCCCCAGTACTTCAGTGCTGTGGGACAATTCCATTTTTAATCCGATTCAAGCCCATTCTGATGCAGTGTGTGATCTTTATGACTCTATGACTCAGTGTTTTTCAAGTGGCGCCTGTCTTGATAGTCGTGTCATGCTCAAATTCGGCCTCATGCTGATCTGTGTAATTCTGCTGTTTAAAACCATAGCGGCCAACCCCACTAGCATCCAACCCACTACAATTAACTCAGCGAGTGAGCAGTTAATGACACATTCAAGAAGAGCCTACAGCCTGAAAGATGAACAGAGTCACGCCGGAAACAAACATAATTATCAACCTTTAAAATAAGTGCATTTAACTCCAACCTCAATATTGTGTCCTATGCTGCCCAGTTTAGGCTCCCAACCCACACAGAGGCCATATGGTTGGACGATAGATGGATATTAACTCTTGTACCTGTCCAAATGCAAAGAATTGTCTTTTTGATACAACATTGACTACAATTAGTAAAATCTGTGGGCAAGATTCGAAAGACAGAAACTGACGGTAAGTTCCCCGATCCAGAAATATATCATGGTGTGAATGTAAAGTGTGCACTTTGCGACAGATGCACGGCCCTTCATTTGTTCTGCATCTCGCTCACCGATGAACTCAAAGACCTCCTCGAAATACTGCCGGAGGTTCTGCTTGCTGCTGTCTGTGGCAGGCAGCCGCTTGTAATGGATCAGGCCCGAGTCCCGGTGGTAGAGGGGCAGGTGGGTGGTTACGTTCACCACAAAGCCGATGTTGAGCCGCAGTAGCAGGTCGAGGTCCTGGGCATCCCTCTCGTTCCCGAGGAACAGGCAGGGGAGTATGGGGCTGAGGGGTGCATTCTCCACATCGGGGGTCATTTCACCCTCCTCGGCAGACAGGGAGGCGGACAGGAAGGAGGACAGGGGGAGCGAAAGGGGGGGGGTGGATTCATGCACTGGGATTGGGAAGCCAGGCACAGGTTACATGGAAAGAAAAGGTTTTCCTTAAATGGTAGCAATAATTAAAATCACAACAAAAAAAACAAGATTCCCAAGTCTCCCCGTTTAAATGATTTTATGAAATTGGGGGTGTTTTTTTAAGAATAAAAAGCAGAAAGAGTGACCCACTAAATACTGTCTTTTTCAAAGTTGTTATAGAGGGATCTTTGGAGGTAAAAGTCCAAAAAGTCCAATTTTAACACAAAAAAGGACAGGAAAACAAAACTAAATTGCTGATTTTAGATTTCCCTGCTTTGCAATTTAAATGTGAGAGGAGATTAATCTTCCGCTGCCAAGATTCAGTGTCAGCAACCCTGTTTCCAGGGAAAAAAAATCAAATTAATTCCCTTTTTATCTTCAACCTAATCACCTTCATTCACATTCCCATTATTTTCGCTATTCCTGTCCTCTTTTCCTTCTCAAGCCCAGAGTTATAATTATCAGTTCATTGTCCCTGAGTTCTTTTAACACAGCAACATACCAGAGCAGCTGTATATATGACAGACCCTGGTAACTGTGAACAAACAGGACATTTCAAGTGTGGATGGAAACATAAAGCAATAGAGCTAGTAAGAATGATATACAGATACTTAAAGGACATTTATTTTGAAACTGACATGGATTTTTTTCATTCTATTGTAGATTTATTGACATCCAAAGTTAATTGTTAAAACAATATTTGCATCTGTGGTTTAATAAACAGTTATATAATGTGATCGTTTGTCCGAAAGACATAATCTGGGAAAGAAATACTAATTCTCTGAACAGGTTAATGCCGAGGAAGCCATTCGCATACTTGTCATAACTGCAGCAAACAATGCTGGTTCTCCTTGGCAGGCCAAACCTACGATAACTGCCTTGTCTTTGCAAAGCTGGAGCATTGCACAACTGCTTACCTTTCCTGTTTTCTTCTTCTTGATCTCTGTTGAGTGATTTCAAGACCAGCTGGAGAGGCTGGGCCATGGGGAGGGTGTGAGATAGTGCAGGGTGTGTGCCCTCCCTGTGCCTGGGCTTGGTGAGGCTGGTGTGGGCAGAAGATGGAAGAGAAATGGAGGGCGGGGAGCAGGCTGTGGGAGGACAGGGGGAGAGAGGCTGGGTCAGGGTATTCTCTGGGACAAATCCACTCTCAGTCTCTCCCTCCTTGGTCCACAGCCTCTTCAGGGAATCTCGGCCCACGTCCTTTGAATCCCGTGACCCAATGAAGTCCAGGACCGCCATCTTCCCTTGCTGCAGGCAGCGACGTCCCGCATGGTCTGTTAAATGAGATCGGGTGAATTGTAGAAGATTCCGGCAGTCCAGAACCACAGGGCTGGTCCCGTCGCTCCCATTCTGCTTCTGGCTGTCGCACAGGTCACCAGCCATCTCAGCAGCATGGTGGTTCCGTTGGTCTTTGGAGCGGGTCATCTTTTTGGCCAGCTCCTCAGGCCAGATGGTGCGCACGCTATAATCATCGTCGTCTGCCGAAAACGAGCCAGCCGTGCGCACCCCTCCGCCCCGACCCAGCCCGCCGAACTTCCCCCTCAGGGGGTTGTAGCTGACCACAATGGGGTCACTGCTACAGTAGCTGCATGTGGAGCTGCCTGTCTGACTGCTTTTGGGGTTGCAGCCGCCGACGCAGTTTTGTAGGACCCGGAGCGGGGCAGACGTGGAGAGGGGCGCACACGGCAGGCAACCTCCGACGAGCTTTTTGCGAAAGGCAGTGGAGCTCTGGAAGCTGCCCCCTCTGCCTGAGCAGGACACACATCCCAGGTGCCTCAGGGGCCTAATGTGGCAGTCGGACACGGTGCTATTGGACGAGGAGGTGTTGGTGGTAGATGAGGTAGACAGGCATCCTCCTAGAGTTTTCAGGCCCATGACTCTGGAGCCGCGGCAACCCCCAACCACCCCACCACCACCTTCGCATCCAGAAGACCGCCCACCCCCAGGCCCGGAGGGGACAAGCTTGCAGCATCCACAACTGAAAGGCTGGGAGGGGTCAAGGGAGCAGGTCAGAGCCGGGCCGGGGAAACCGCCCCCCCTGGAAGAGCTACATGATTTGGAGATTGCATGGAGGTGCGGCAAGGGACGTTCCCTGGTCCGGGATGGACGAGGCTGGCTGTATTGGTGGTGGAGTGGGGCCGTGGAGTGGGAGGCTAGGGCTAGGGCAGTATATCGGGTGTTCAGCACTGAAGCACGAGGCACTGGGACTGAATTGTGTGGCTGGGGCTGACAACAGGGATTGGAAGGTTGGTGGACTGGTCCCAGTTTGGAGTTCTCCTTGTTCCCTGCAGACGGAACCTCCTGCAGATTTCGGGAAGAGAAGCTGGCTGTCTCAGGATGCGTATGAGGGGCTGGGTCTTGCTCTAGGTCCTTAGTAAACTTGGAGTACAGTCCGTTTCCCTCTCCAGGAGTCAGCTGGCTTCGGTGGTGAGTGCTGGGCTGAGTCTTCTTCCTGGTCTGGGAATGGTTCTGGAGCTGCTGAACTGCCCCTCCTGTTTTCCCTACGGTTTCCCCTTTTTTTTCACCCCGCCCTAAGTCCAGATGCAAAGATACCTTCTTCTCCTTGTTCCCCTTCAAACTCCCGCTACGCCTCACGCTGCCCCCCTTCTCCTTCCTGGAGATACTGCTTGCTTCCCCCGTCCCAGCAGCAAGGGAGAGCTTGATATCTACGGTGTGCGTATGCTTGTGCTGTCTAGTCCCCTGTACCAGCGCTCCGTCACTGTGCTGAGCGCGGGGGCCACCTTCAGCCCTCACCCCCTTGAGCTTCTGAGGCCGGGGGGACCTTCTCCTGTGTTCTGAGGAGGATGAAGAGGAGGAGGTGGAGGAGGAGGGAGAGGAGGAAGATATATGGGGATGTGTGTGACGGATTTGGGATTGGGGTTTAAAAGGTGTTGAGTTGCTTCTGACAGAGGCACTGTGGGACTGCTGGGAGGCCACGTCCAGAGCCGAGCTCTTGGGGCGCTGAATGACCACGATGCGCTCGTCGAGGGGAAGGGGAGGCATCTGGAGTCCAGCGGCTGAATGATAACGGGGGAAAAGACAGTCAGTCATCATCTTAGTACATGAAGTCTTAATGAAAATGTAATATGCATACTGCTATAGTTTGGTTGCGAATGTCAGTCTATCAAGCACGTGTTTTTGCTTATCAAATAAGGATGCGTACAGCTGGAACATAAAACATGCGGGCTTTCCTGCTGTACACAGCACACAGCATCAGATAGGTCACACTGACATTCAATTGCCTGAGGATTCTGGAACATTTCCAAAAAAGTCACGACACTGTAAAATGCAAATAAAACAGAATGCAATGATTCACAAATCATATAAGACCATATTTAATTACAAACAGAACAAAGACAACATATCAAATGTTGAAACTGAGCATTTTTATTGTTTTATGATAAATATATGCTCAGTTTGAATTGGATACCAGCAACACGTTTCAGAAGAGTTGAGACAGCATTTTTACCACTGTGTTGCATCACCTCTTCTTTTAACAACAACCTGTAAACGTTTTGGGAACTGGGGAGACCAGTTGCTGGAGATCTGATAGTGAAATGTTGCCTGATATAGGATTTCAACTGCTCAACAGTTCAGGCTCTCCTATGTTGTATTTTTCGTTTCCTGGTGCATCAAATGTTTTCAGTGGGTGACAGGTCTGGACTGCAGGCAGGCCAGTCTAGCAGCCGGACTCTTCTACTACAGAGCCTTGCTGTTGTTATTATGCACAGAATGCGGTTCGGCATTTTCTTCCTGAAATATCCAAGGCCTTCTCTGAAAGAGATGTTGTCTGGATGGCAGCATATGTCGCTCCAAATCCTGTATATATGGTTCAGCATTAATGGTGCCATCCCAGATGTGCCAGCTACCCAAGTCACTGGCACTAATGCACCCCCATACCATCACGGATGTTGGCTTTTGACCTGTCCGCTGATAACAAGCTGGACGGTCCCTCACCTCTTTAGCTGGGAGGATGCAGCGTCCATGATTTCCAAAAAGAATTCAAGATTTTGATTTGTCAGATCACAGGACAGTTTTCCATATTGACTCAGTCCATCTTAAATGAGCTTGGGCCCAGAGAAATCGACAGCGTTTCTGGATCATGTTTAGATATGGTTTGTACTTTGTAATAATAACTGATACTTTATTAATCCCCGTAGGGAAATTGTCCTTTACGCCTCCCTCAACTTGCTCTTCGCAGAGTAAGTTGTCCGCGAAGGACTGCTACCTGTAACGGCGCCCAGGGAGCTGGGGATTTAGGGAGGCGTCTTGCTCAAGGACCCGCAGACGTGCTGAGGCTGGGTTTGAACCGGTGACCTTGTGACTACAAGCACACAGGCTTAGCCCACTGAGCCACACGCTGCCCTTGTATACAGCATTTATGGATCCAGCAACAAACTATGTTGACAGACCATGGTTTTCGAAAGGGTTTGAGCCCATGTAGTGATTTCCACTGTAGAACTGTGTCTGTTTTTAATGCAGTGCCGCCTGAGGACCTGAAGATCACGGTTATCCAATATTGGTTTTCGGGCTTCTCCCTTGCATACAGAGATTATTCTGGATTCTCTGAATCTTTTAATGATATTATATACTGTAGATGATGAAATTCCCAAATTCTTCGCAATATTATGTTGAGGAACATTATTCTTAAATTGTTGCACATGCAGTATTTCACAGAGTGGTGAAAATCTTCACAGAGGCTCTTTTCATGCACATCATCTTACTGACCTGATGCCAATTAAACTAATTAGTTCATTATGATATATTCAACCAGTTGTTTTGTTTTAGCATTACACAAATTTTCCAGTCTTTTGCTGCCCCTGTCCCAACTTCTTTGAAACCTGCTGCTGGCATCAAATTCAAATCGAGCATATATTTGTCATAAAACGATAAAATTTCTGTTTCGTCGTTTGATACGTTGTCTTTTTTCTATTTTCAACTATACATGGGTTTATATAATTTGCATATCATTGCATTCCGTTTTTATTTACATTTTACACAGCATCCCAACTTTTTTAGAAATGGAGTTGTACCTGTGTAGCCTGGTCAGGGGCGCAGGGCCCCGGGAGCCTACAGTATGCAGCGTACGGTAGACTGGGCTACACCCTGGATGGGATATGAGTCCATTACGGAGCACATGCACACAGTCGTGCTCTATTGGCAATTTAGAGACTAACCTATTTCATCTTTTGTCACTACACATATGCACTTGTGTGACAATTAAGCTACTGCTGTTCACTATCATTACACAAAGCATAAGAACTTGTATAGATTTTAGAGTGATGACAGTATAGGTTAGAAGACCGATACCCGAAAGGCCAGCAATCAGTCTTTTACTCTCTAAATGTCCGCTTACAAACAGGATCTTGCATGTCCATCCACACACACACAAAGTCATCGTATTCCTCATGTGAGAGGCCAGTGTCCTTGGTCTCTATATTATTGGTTTATTGGCCTGGCTTTATTCATAATAAAAGCAAACGTTACTCTGATGAAAAAACCTCAAACACTCTACCCTCAATAATCAATAATATGAACGTTGATATCAATGTAACATTAAAACAAAAAAGTATTACACTAAAAATACACTTGCTATTGTTGCAAAGCTGGAAAGAAAAACTGTGCATGAATCAAAAACACTGACGTATAAAAAAATTATATAGTTATTATAATTAGAGGTACTGAAGAATTAACTGGGGATCAGGAGACCTGTGAGGCAGTTGCATATGGCCATTTACGGGAAGCACGTGTTACAGATATTTTCTACATTAGAATAATATTTACCCTGAGTTACAGTGGCTGTAATGAAATCTGACATGTTCATTAGGAGTCATTAACTATTGTCACAGGACTACGCTTCAGGGCTGGCCATTGTGTGCAGTAAAAATATTTGTAATACGGCTGCTGTTGATCATCAGCCGTGTGTCTTTACATTGTGCTTAAATGTAGGATTAATGTGATGAATTATCAGGACCTTAACAGATGAAGAGATAAAATATGCATAATAAATAAGAGGATAACTCATAAAGAGCCACGTGGTACGATGGCCCAAGGACATACTGAAGAGACGCATGAGGTCTCTGTGCCCACAGCTGTCTTGCAGCATGTGGGAGTCAAAATGTTACTATATTAGTAAACAAAATAAAAACAGGACACGTAAGATTTAGGGCTGCAAGGCAAAAAAAAAAGAAATGATAGTGTAGGGATACCTAAAAAGTTAAAGTATGGATCCATCTCTAGCAAACACCACTGACTGTAAACACAAGAACATCTTACTATAAGCTGATCACTTTCAAGGTATAAGCTGATATTTTCTAAAATAATACAGGACATCATCCATGCCCAAAATAATTCTTCTCGGGGCTGTTGTCCTGAAATGACAAAGAGCTTACATGCTCCAGTGGCAGTAAGCTGCCAATCCAATTAATCGTTACTGAAGACTCCTTTTGCCACTGGCGCCTGTGCAGTTTTTATCAGCTTTTCATGCTTGACTGTGTAGGAAAACAGGCCAAGGCAAAATTATACAGGCATTTTCTCAGTTTTATGCTGGGGTATATGTCGAGGGTAAATCGTTATATTTATCCTATTGCTCCAGGTGTGTTCTATTTCCCCAAAAGATACTAAACCTCAAGTCTATTACATCTGGCCGAAAACAACGAGAAAGCCTACTTACCTATCTGCACTATTGCCAGATCACATAACATGGTATTTTACTGAAAGATTAAACCACAGTCATCCGTCTTTGGTCTCAGACGATTATCCCTATTTACACTCAATGACAGGTATTCAAACTGCCCTGTTTACAATGAGTATTAAATAACAAACAGATTTATTTCTTAATATATGCACGTTGGATTATTAGCAAATTTTTCATAAAGAAAAAAGCCGACTTTAAATATTAGACCTTATTAGGCTATGTAAATTAATTATAAATATATAGATTATTTCGAATATATTCATTGGTCTTTGTACATATAACATGGGATACAGCCTTAAAGCTTGTACACATTACGCATGTTTCAGCCCTTTCCTGAACAGACTGGAGATGATGCAGCACCATCCCAAACGACACATTTGGCACCGGTTAAGAAAACTGACACAGACCGAAAAACCAGAGTCATCTTGCACTCTCAGCTTTTTTAACTTCTTTCGGAATATATAAACATTACACTAAGTCTGTCCCCGGCCTGCCAAAAAACCAAGACCTGGCGAATGTCATTTTCTGCACCGAGTTAAAATATTAATGCGACTTCTCTATTTCATACGTTTCTAAACACAAGGGTATATACAACAAATAAGGATACAGACAATGATTTAAATTGGCGAGGCTATAATTCGTTGGGAGAACAATTGAAGCACCTCATTTGCTTACGTTTTAGTAGTAATTGTACATACGTGATAAGAGAAATAGGAGAATCCCACAGCATGAAATAGACAACACACACATATGCATTTACTACATCTGAATGCAATGTGCCTGCAGCATCAGTCTCTATATTACTATACAACTGCCTGCAACGCGTCTGCTACATCGGTGTGTTTATTTACTACACATCTGAATGTAATGTGCAAGCTAGACCAGTCTGTGTTCACATCGCTGTCAGCTGCAGACCAAGAGGTCTATACTACATTAAGGTTGCACTGGAGAATGCTGCATTAACCAAGAACGCGTTAAACGCACAGGCTGGCTATAGAAAGAATCACTGATTGACAAAAAATGACTGCCCCAGTTCTTTTCATCTGATTCTGCATTATACTTACGTTAAGGTCTGTCCTGGCGGCTTATCGTCATAGTATACGAAGTGCAGAAACCCTTGAGGCGACTCACGTACTTATTTGCGTCCAGACATGCAGCCTATCGTTCCTTACATTCTATTGGGACGCCAGCAACTAAGAAAATGCGGTAGGCATATTTCTCCATCACGCCCCGAGTCTTTGAGACTGTGAAACGATCCATCTCATCATCGTTTGTATTAGTAGCTGGGATATAAAAGTGTTGAGTAAAGGAAGAGAGTGACCCTAGCAGCAAAACAGGGACTTCACAGCGTCTACGTATACATGCCAATGTCCGAACGTGTGTGTGCTTCTGTTCGTCAATTTTTGGGAGAGGCGGAGACTGGGGGATTGGCTGGGGTGGGGGGTTGGGACCTTGACGGGAGGTGGGATTTTGGATGTGGGTGACATCATTCCACCCTAATGAACATGATGAGTTTAGCGAAAAGATCTGAAACTTCAGTACCGTGCATGTGCGCAGTCGTCCGTAGTTGGTCGTGAGGAAGGAAAATTGTGAGAAATTCAGAGGTATTCCAAAGAGAGTGGGGGCTCAAGGTATTCAATAAATTTAGACCGCAAAGCAGCAAAAAAAAAAGCTCGGGGAAAGCTTTAAATTAAAAATACTAAATATACGTATTAAATTAATAGCGTCTGTTACCAAATGACATATTTAATTATTGAGAAACTTACCTATTCAATTGCTCGTAACAGAAATAAGTATGAATGCGTGCTGGGACAATGATTATCTGTGACTCATAAATGTTGACGGTTGTAGAACATGGTACCTCCCTTAAATTATACACCTATACATACTAAACTTTGCATTTACAGAGTTCAGCATTTAACATCATCATGATTGAACTTGGATTAAAAATCAACTAAAAATTTATGGCAACGATTTTCTTCACTGCTCACAAATAATATATTATGTATTATACTATTACATACGCATTAATCAACTGCAAACTAAGTCTTAGTTACATACTGATCTCATCATCATTAATGAATTGTGACATGTTTTATCTCAACAAGTTACAATATTTGTTACTACATCTGTTAATTCTGTAAACATCTGTGAACTTCTGAAGGAACTACTGAAGTATCAGGTCATGAATAACAAGTTAAATGTCGATCTCATATTTGTTCATCGTTAATGAATCGTGACGCATATTTCATCTCAAGTAGCAACTATATTTGTTCATGATTCGTTCATAATTTGTACTTCAGTAGTAACTGAGTTATTACTAAGTATTTGTGTACTTGCATTTGGGTATGCAAGTACATCACCCTCCAGAAGCTCAAAGGGAAGTTCAGCACTTCCCTGAGAGACCCCAGTCAGTCCACATCAGAAACACCACTCCCAGCACCACTGGTGCCCACCAGGGTTGTGTGCTCAGCCCATTCTCATGCACTCTGCTGACCCATGACTGTACTGCAGTGTACAACTCTGACACCATCATTAAGCTTGCTGACGACACAGTGGTGGTGGGTCTCATCAGCAAAGGTGATGAGTCGGTGTACAGGTTAGAGATTCAGCAAGTGGCGGACTCGTCTAAGTGTAACAATCTGTCTCTTAACATGTACAGAATGAAAGGTCTCCATATTGGACTCAAGTGGTCAAGAGCACCAAATTCCTTGGGCTGCACCTGTCCACTGACCTCACTCGTTCCCTCAATGCCTCCTCCTTAGCCAACACGGCACAGCAGAGTCTTTTTTTCCTGACCAGCTGCATCTCTTGGTTTGGAAGTTGCAACATGTCCACCTGCAAGATCCTACGACACTGGGACATCTCTGCTGTCCATTGATGCCATCTTAATGATACAGTGCACTCAGTGTTGTGGAGGATGCCCCCTACCCCTCCATTTGTCCCCCTTCTGTCTAGCAGCAGGTAACAGAGCATCCAAGCCAGTTCGGTCAGACTCTGTAACTAGCTTCTTCCCCATTGATATCAGGCTCTGAAATCTTTCATGGGTCCCTCCCCACAGATTTGGACGTTACATTAACTCTGCCGTCCACAAGCACGGTCACTTTTACCATTTGCGCAGGCATTACTATTGCTATCAATGCCCATTATTTATCACTATTTATTGGTCCGATATTTATATATCAGGTATTTCCTATACCCGCTTGTCCTATTCAGGGTCACAGACTGCTACTGCGCTAAAACACAAAAATGTAGATCCGCCCATTTCCGGTTTACTGCGTTGACGCTACTGCGCGTCAACAACGAATTCGCGCTTGTGATTGGTTCCTGTGCCTAGTGAGAAACTAGCCCTCTGCTTGGCGCGATTTACAGATTGTTGTGATCAAGGTTGGCGGGAGATTGACAGGAGCTGCAGCTGAAAGTGAAGCAACACAAGATTTAAATTTGACTGTAGTTTTAGCTTTCCAAATAAACAGCTATATGCCTGAATTCATATTGTCCTTGGTCTAATATTCAACATGGACGATTTTTGTGTCTTTGTGATTTTTGGAGTAAATGAACTGCCACGCAAGCTGATAAGGTAAATTAAGCTGCTTGACAGCTAAGAAACTGTTTAAGATAAAACCTTTAACAATTTCTGTTTTCTCCTTAGTAAACATCTGCATTATTTTGTATTGAGTAGTAACATTGCTTTTTAAAATGATATTCTTTAATGTTGGCCTACTTGAGTAAATGAACGTTTCCACATATTGTACCGGACATAATAGAGTAGCATAACTGTGAATGACCGGGTTGAAAATGTTGTGCGATATTGCTGTAAATATATAAATATCTGATCATTGATGTTTTCACATGCGTAAAGTATTTGGCATTATTTGGAGAACGTGAAGCGTACTCCTTTAAACGTTTAAGTGAATTCACATCACAACGGTAATTAGCGGATTTAACAGTGGATTTCACATATTTGGCTTTTATAATTTTATGTATGACTGAACAGTGTTTAATATAGTCCTAATTAGTGACTCTTTTATTTGATGGGTGTATTAGGCACGGAAGCACAATTTCAGATTTGTTGCTCATTTTTCCGTTCTCAGTGTCGACGAGAGTCTGCAGTGCTCTATTGCAGTACCCCCGAATGTCCGACAAGCGGTGCTGTTCTCACATGGAAGATGGAGTGAACACACAGTCGTAACCGTGGAAATGACTGACTTGGAAGGCGAAACCATCACTTTGGGGAAAATGACACCAAATCACAAGTAAGTAATTTGGTCTCTCCGGGTTTTCTGTCCGTCAGACGCATGCGCGACTTTTATTGTATTATTTTAAAGGTGCCTATTGTGGGATTGCTGGGATGGAACAATACGGAGGGGTGTTTCAACCTTAACTGTGAAGGTGGATGGAAGCAGTCTGGTTAGTATCAGTGTATCATCATGTCATTTACATAAATCTGTAAAAAAAAGTGTAATGCCTTAGTTTTCATCATTTTTATTATTTGGGGACCTGATACATAAATATTAACATTTTGTGGGTGTTAAACAGGGCAACAAGGAACTTCAATTTGCTTCTTATGATGAACTCCTGAACTCACAAAAAGAATGCACTAAGGTGGGATTATTTTATGACTTATGAATAAAAATGAATTTGCTTAGTTTTGCTTGTAGAATTATATAATTTAACTTAATTCTGTATTCTCACATAAGTTCTACAGAAACCCTGAATGGTGTTTCCAGAAAACATTTAGTAAGAAAAAGGCAGCTCGTGTTCCAGAGTAATTGTGTGGTAAACTGCTTTGAACGTTACCTTTTCTGTCACAGGGTGCTGTTCCCCTTCTGGTCTTGGAAGCTCATGGCAAGAGGAAGAGAGGGCAAGATGCGGAGGAAACCCACATTAAGGATCAGGAGAACGTCTGTCCCAACAGCCTCCTCTCTGATAGGTGCACGCCTCGCCGGAGGGTCAGGGGTGCTTCCCGCAGAGGGCACCCTCGGCTCTCAGCCCAGAACGACGCACGGGCTGACATGTGCACTCCTGAGAAGCAGAAGACCAGGGGGACGCAAGCCAGGACTCTGCAAACGCAAACTGGTAATTCCAAATGCTTCTGTCTATGTCTTATTTTTCCTTGACGTTATCATTTCTCATCCTATTTATTCTGCCTCTCCTTTTGGAGAAGTCTCTTTGGGCAGACCTTCAAGTCGCTGGGGTCAAACCCTTTGCCCTGTTGACACCCAAACTGCAATTCTTATTGGAGGGCAGGGCTCCAGGATGCAGTTCTGTAAAGATCCCATGTGGAAGCTGTGTACAGGTAAGGTGCCTGATTGTGAGTAATGATAATGCATATTAACCAGATTTTCCCCAAGAACACAAAGCATTATTCAATGATCATTAATATGCTGTGTAGGCTTCAGGTCCCCTCACATGCCTGACCTGGATAAGCGATTGGATGGATGGATGGATGGATGGATGGATGGATGAAAATACTACATGGGGGAAAAACTGATTAATCTATAATTATAATGACGAATAATGATTATATTTTAAAATGATTTAAATTCGAATAATTTTATTATGTATTATAATTTTCACTGTCATGACAGCCAGGTGTAGGTTAAGACTTTGTGCCTGTGATCAGAAGGTTGTTGATTGAAATCCTCAGCCGGGAAATGTCACTGCTGAGCCACTGAGCGAGGCCCTTAATCCCAATTGCTCCGGGGTGCTGGATGCTGGCCCACCCTGGACTGCCATTCTCAAACTTGCTTTCACCAGTATATGTGATTTTGTTTCTGAGAGAGCAAGATGGGTTTACCAAAGAGAACTGTGATGAATAAAGTATTACTATTATACTACATTTTATTCTTCAGAATATATTTTCATTATTGTATGGTGCAGTTTGGTGGAAAGCTGCTGGGCAGGTTTGAAGTATACAGTAATTTTATTATATTGACAATGTAACTAGTCATGTTACATTTATTTAAATTGTTGTATACTGTAAGCTCCAGCATCTTTTTTTTACCTTCTCTTATAGAGATACTATTATCAGAAGATATTGTTAATAATTAAACTGGGTTTTGTGTATTTCAATTGTGTAGAAGCTGTAAAACATGAATATTTGTGGACATAATCCTGAAAATGTTCCATACACCATGTGGAAAGTCCTTATCTTCTCTTAGAGGACATGTCGTGGGTGGCGGCGGAGGCTCTGTCTGAGGGTCCCACTCCTGAAGGCAGGATAGGCCACACGGCCACCTTCGATCCGGAGTCAAAACGGATCTATGTCTTTGGCGGATCTAAGAACAAAAAGTGGTTTAATGACGTCCACATCTTGGATACCCAGAGCTGGCGCTGGACCATGGTGGAGGTTAGGAAGCTCTGAAAGGAGAGATAGTGTTCTGGTATAAAAATGGCATGTTGTATTATGGTATTTTTTATACGTAGTACAACAGTTTTTCCTGAGTTGTTAATTGGGTTTCTGACCATACAAAGTATAATATTTAAAATAGTACTACGTCTGTTCTACTCTAGGCTCAAGGCAAAGTGCCCCCCCTCGCCTATCACAGCTGCAGCCTGTTCCGTGGTGAGCTTTTTGTGTTCGGGGGGGTGTTCCCTCGTCCCCATCCTGAGCCTGATGGCTGCAGCGACTCACTTTACATCTTTAACCCTGTACTGGCCATTTGGTACCAGCCCATTGTTAACGGGGACCGGCCTGCACCACGTTCCGGGTGAGAAATAGGACTCATTTTGGTTTTACGTAACTGACTCTCCGCAGCAGATTGTCCCCAGTTCTGAGAGTGAGACTATCTCTAATCTCCCTCAGGCACTCAGCATGTGTGCTTCAAGGGAAAATCTTCATGTTCGGAGGCTGGGACACGCCTGTCTGTTTCAATGATATGCATGCACTGGACCTGGGTGAGTTGTCCAAATGTGGCTCACAACTCAATTATAGTTAACCTATAATATAGCCTGCAGATACAGTATCACATGCAGAATTGCCTGTCTGTGTGTGTTAAAGAGTATGATGATGCATACTGGTTGAGGAACCGACCTAATGGTTGTACCCAAGATTCAGTTACAATATCCAAGTGTATGAATGTAGAAACGTAATATAATCAAATGTATAGCTGTCTTGTGTCTGACTGCGTCATGTTCGGCCCTTAAATATGAAACTCATGGCCCCAGTACTACTTTCTATTTATACATGTAGTTTTTACAGCTGCCCTGTAGCGTAGAATACGTTCAGTGTTTATTTCACTGATTACAGCCTGCAGAGATACCTTGGTTTACCCTAATATGTTCATGGCAAAATGTAAACGGTCTTTCTTGGACTGTGAATGATAACTCTCTATTCTGATTTTTACACTTTTCACATGAAATTTTTTGGTAGGTGTGTGGAACATTGCTGCAATACAGTATCTATCTTTTTTTTTTTTTTTTTTTTTTTTTTAGAGCTGATGGAGTTTTCACCTGTGAGGACTTCAGGAACTGGCCCATCCCCTCGGAGGTCAGGTTAACTCGCACTGAATACAGACCAACCGTTTCCTCTTTCAAAGAAAACCAGCTGCAAATTTAATGTACCTTTGCAAACTTTGGATAGGTTCAAAGGGATTGACTAAGCCTGCCTTTTCCCCTATTTTTTGTGCTTGTGAGAAGCTATGTCAAGCTATCTCTCAAAAGTTTATTTGACAAATATTTTATTACTTTTCCTTCTCTGCTCCTTCATGAAGTATCACCGCGAACAAACTGCATTACTGCTAAGGGTTTATTGTGAATTATTCCTGGGGTGTTTGTCAGCAATTCTAAAATGGTAAATGGATCTAAACCACAAACTGGGGAGCAGCACTCTGCTGCCTTTTCTTTCCCAAGATATACTCAAGCATTATATTGTCATAATTATTCTTAAGGCGTCTTTAGAATATGTATAAAATTCTTGTGCAGAGGATTCAAACCTGCTTATTAGCAAGTGAATGAGTCACCATGAGCAAACTAGGGCAGCCAAACCATGTGTGGCTGAAGTATTGATCATCATCAGTGAGTCAGTTAAATAGTCAAATGATTGGAACCTGCCTGTTACAGTAGGTAGGGTGATGTCATGTATTGGTATCATTCCCTCCCCCACAGCTGGCATGGATGTGCAGTTCTTTCTGACTCAAATTTCCTGGTCCACGGGGGATACAATGGGAACAGTGCTTTGAGCGACTCGTTCATATTTGACACGGGTATGGTAAATACTTTCATCAGACATGTTTTTTTTTTAAGTAACGATGGAATGGAATTTCATGGAATGAGGTTTTCAAACTACAGTAAATGCAGTTACCACACCCTGTCAGTCACTTGCCTGATTTGGCCCCACTGGGAACCAGTTGAAATAACCAAGGGGAAGTGAATTAAAACAGTTGTGGTCAACAGCACATGATAATCCCACCCACTGTGGGTTTTGAAGCTTAATTTCTTTCTGCTTATTAGTAATTGGAACATGGAGACTATAACCAACATGTAATTCAAACTTGATTTCTGGGAAAATGTTGGCTAGTTAATGCATGGCTAACCTATCAAATTCCTGTCTTGGTCTGCTATGATCATCTATATAAAGCTTGTGATTAAGATCTACGCATAGAACATAAAGTTAGGGCAAGGTACTGTAACTATGACGTAGCTAAACAGATCCACATTGTGATATCCCGAATAAATACCCTTTTCAAGGTGTGTTGACGTGATATGAGCATACGTATAAATGATGTATGATAAGCATGTATATGTGAATCCATTTTTTATATTTCTTCTGTTGCTTTGCAGACACAAGCTGCTGGACCACAGTTGTTAACACCCAGTTGTCTGCAGTACCCAGAGCTGGACATTCCATTATCACTATGGTGAAACCAAACACAGAGGTATGTCACAAAATACAGGCGCACGTACACACTGACCAACAGCTAGTCTGTTTTTGCAAAGTGTACCTCCTGCAGGATGTGCAGTTGTACAATAACTGGTATGCATTTATTGCAATTAGGCTTACTGATTTTACTTATGCAAGTTTAGAGCAGTGGTCACTTTATCAGAATCTGTGGAAGACATTGTTCAGTAATGTTCGTTGTCTTGATGAAGGAAGGAGCCTCTGCTTTCATTTTCAGGCTCCTACCAAAGACGAGGAGGGGCAGATGTCTGAAGTTCTGCCTCAGATCCTGCTTGTTTTTGGTGGTGGTGATAATGAAGGCAGCTTCTTTTCAGACTTGATGACTATGATGATCGATGATTTGTTTGATTAAATCGTGGGGGGGGGGGAGCAGGGGTCAATACACATAACCTTCCACTCAGCTTATATATCTTTGTTTATCATACACTTTATACAAATTTCTGAAGTTTAAATTTTGTTGTGCTACATTTAAATAGGATTTTTCAGCTTTTGCAAACTTTCTCCATATTTGACACTTTTGTATAATGTAAAGTCTCAACTTAAAATCGAAGAATTATGACAATTACTGAAAAGCTGTCTAAAGGTTAATAAAGTTTTAATTTTGAATTTATGTGTTTGTTTTCTGCCCATCTTTTGCAATTGCTTTCCACTTTTGGTGTTATGGTTTTGGTGAATAGTTTATACGTCATTGCTGTTGACAAGCAATTCTGCTGGATAACATATCAGAATTGTTTCCACGTACCACGTCGGTAGGCAAAATCTACCGAAGGGGGGGTTATTCCGAACACCCTACGAAATTTATTTCTGGCTACAGGCCTGCATATCTTGATTTATTTATTTTTTTGATCATGCATGCCATAATTAATTATTTTGTTTATCATTTTGTTTTCATGGTTATATAACTCATAACTTCCACTTTATGACAGTCAGGGCTAATTATATTACTTTAGTCGAAATTGGATTATTGTGGGATTTGGCGTTAAACGCACTTTGCAGGTAGGGGCATAGTTAATTCAGACACGACTGAGACCGAAAAAAGCCGAAGCTGGATTCCGACGTATTCCTCCCTCTCCTCCCTTCCTCACGGCGGTGTAGCGCGGTAGCCATGTTCCCTGGCGCCTGTTCCGGTATCGAGATTCAGTGCATAGCCTGACGGCCGCTGGGCCCAGTCCCGTCCCCCTCTCGCCGCTTGCAGACGCCTGCCTTGTCCGGAGGATCGCGTCGTCGGGAGAGGACTCCTCAGTTCGAGTATTTGCGAGCCGTTTCCGAAACGCTGACGGATCCCCATCTCAGTGACCCACCTTCACGGTTAATCTGCTTTTCGAAGCCGGGAAACGACGGCTTTGCAGTCTGCTGAGTTGTTCGGCCGTCTCCGAATAGGCTACCGACTGCTTGACTGACTCACTCGCTCGCCCGCTGTGTCGGGACCAGCGGATTACAGCCGTAGGCAGGACCGCCTCACGGTTCTCTCTCTTTTTTTTTTAACTTTATTTTCTCCAGACCAAGTAAGGAGGTGTGATTTTCATGCCTTCTGGGTTTTTTTTACCACCCCGTCTAGCGAAGGTAGCCCAAGTCACGCTCGTTTGGCCTAAAGTTTAATCCGCGGTCTCGATTTGAACTGGAAGCAGCTGAGCCGGCCTCCGCTGACAGCCCCCCGGGTTACGCCGGCCGCGCTCTGCAGCTGCTCCCTTCCCTCCCCGGAGACAGCAGGATGTCAGCCAAGTGCCTCCGACTCGGCCAAAATCCCGGACGTCGATTTTAAAAGCTCTGAAGCAAATATAGGCATTTTTCTTCTCTTGCCGAATAAGTTCTTTGGTCGCTCGGTATTTAATAGACTGCGGCCGGCTGGCCATATGATCATTTTCAGTGGGCTTCAAACTTTGAGTCCGCTGCCCGCAGCCGCCTGCGGACGCGTATTTACAGAATCGGCACTTTTAATGAGGCGACTTGTTGGTCTCGGTAAACGTAGCCAGCTATCCTCCGGACGGAATAGCTAAATATCTTTTATCTTTGCCCCCCCCCCCGAAGAAATCCCGAAGTGTAGCTACGTAGCTATAAATGTACGCCCGCTTTTGAACTGCTTCGTGTCCCCATCTACTTTTTTTTTTTTTTTTTTTTGAAAACCCCACAAAATGTCAACGCGGCCGGCATTGTTAACAGTTATTGAAAATTCTCCAGGACAGGTAAGGCTAAAATTGAGAATATACCTTGAATAACATGCTTATTAAACCCGACTTTGTGTCCTTAGTGGAAGGAAGGAAGTGGTATCACAGGGGACAATAATCTAGCGCATGAAGTTTAATACGTAGATACTGCAATAACATTTTCCTTAGAGAAAATAATTGGTAGTTTTTAGCCGTATGACTTATCCTTAGCAACTAGATCAGGTAAAGACAGTTTTCGTTTTCGAGTGGATTTAAAGTTATTCATCTAATGCCACCCCACGCGGTATTGGCTATTTTACCGTATTTAGCCACTTTAATAATCATGGATTCCAACTTTCTCTGTTAGTAGATGACCTTTTGTAAAGTTTATATCAGTGTTTATCTCTTGCATCATGACACCGACGTTGCTTATTCAAGTCGTTATTCAAGCGTAGCCATATGTCCACCTGGGTTTGTACAATAACGAGGTAGAGCAGTGCTGCTATTGCGGAAACAGGGCCTTGGTAGGGCTAGGCTTTTATTAGGTATTAAGCTAAGAGGTTACACCTTAGCTGACGAGGAAGAAACTTTTCATAGAATTCCTCTGCGTCGATAAACATTTAATATTTTTCCGAATAGATCGCCCCGTTTTAAATAAGGCAAATCCTAGCTGAAACTGGACGGTGCAAGTCGATGCTTTTTAAACCAATGGAGTTTGGCGGACCTTGTGTGTCTACGTGTGCGAGTGTGTGCTTGTTTGTGTGCGCCACTCTAACCTTGCTTGGTAAATTCGGCGACAGTGCTGTTCCTGAAATGGGACTCGGCAGTACTTAACAAAGACATGTAACTGACTGGAATAAAACGCTCTATTGTGTTTGACCAGAGCTTAAGCTGGAAAGGGAGATTTCAGAGCGCCCTGCTGTAAATAACATACTGGTAAAAGTAGGACTAGTAAGTCCTTGCCTTTTTTTTTCGTTCCCCTTCCTTGTGACCTTGGGGGAATTTGATCAGGAGAGTCTATTTATTAATGACTTACTTGGTACCGATACACAATTAACCATTTAAAAATGCTTGCCAAAGATTTGACTTTGCTGGATGAAAACATTTTGGCAAGCACCATTTTTATAAGTATGTGTGGAACATATTTGCAGACTTTTAACCTTTTGTGGCTGAATGTTGCTGATGTTCTGTTGTGGTTATCTGGCCATTTCGTTTTTGACATTTGGTGTCTGCTCAGATTGGTTTCTGTATATCTATAAATGGCGCGTTATCTGACTAACAGTGCGGGTTTAACCATAGTAGAGTTGAGTCCTATGTTGTACCGGTGTGAAAAGCACACCCTAAGTGTCAACATTTGTTACTGCATACTAGGCCATTCTAAACCATGACATTAAAAGGGCAACTTGACACAGCAACATACAGTATATTGAAACGTCTGGTTTCAGAATAACTGTATTTGGCCATCATAAAACAATTAAGAGGCATGTATTGGATTGTTTTCAGTTACTTAGATGTTCAGCTTTTCATGATGACATTGCTAAAGTGATACAACACTTTTCATGGGTCCGGACAGCGTTTATCTCTATTCTTATATGGCAGTGTCCGAAATCCCTTGCCCCCCCCATTTAAAAATGCTTCTAATGAAAGCTTTATTTCTTTGGTTGGAGGGTACTTGTTAAAAAAAGCTTTTATTGATTATACCATGCAAGGTGGCAGTAACAGGCCGTGGCATTCGTAAGTTTTTAAGAACCATGAGCAAGTGTGAAAAGATTTGTTACGCTACCAGTGTAATACTGCACATGTATTGGTGTGGCTCCACGTTTGGCTATGATCTGCCCTTTCGTTAGCATTTCGGCAACATGTGGCTGTCTGCTTTGTACTATCTGTATTTTGAAACTTGTCATCCGTACATATTGTCAAAGGTGAGCTTCTGATTAAGTTCCTTTAGGTATCTTTATGGGCACAGATGTATATTCAGGGTTGGGTCTTCAAACAAAAAACAGATCTGTAGCAAACATTTCCAGTTTATCTTTCTTAAGTTTTAACTGTCTTTGAAATAAGCTACTCTGTAAGTATGTGCGGATGTAGGGTGTTCCCAGTAATTTGGTGATGGGCTGCGAAGCTCTGCTTTGACTTGAATCGCATATTTGAATTGGCCCATGCCATATCTAGTAGCTCCTGATCATGGTAACGAAATGTTTGACAGAATGTTGGTGTTTTAAAGCTTAAAACTGACTTTGCTGTTGCATTCATCAATCAAGTTGCTTCACACAGATTTCCTGGTCCACCTTAAGTTTTAATTAATTAGTTCTGCCCTAAATGTTTCAATAGTTAACTGAAAATTGAGTATTTTTACAACAAAAAGGGGGGAGATGCCTGTTCACTCAATTTTGGAATCACCCAAGCTCATATGAGAACATGGTTAAACTGTGTTGTGTGAAATGTAGCCTGTCAGTAACTGGCAAAATCGTACAGCTAAGCAATGGGCGGTATTGCAAAATAATACAACAAATGTGTGTTACAGATAACTTTTTGTTTTTAAGATTTTTTTGTTGATTTTAAGATGTTAGCAGCTAATACCTGTTAGATTTTGGAAGTTTTTTTTTGCAGTTATGTATATAGTGTTATAGTTAATTGGTGAGTTATGTACAGCTACCCCATGGATGAGACAGGCAGGACTACCAGTTAATGGAAACTGATGTTCTTAAGATTGATCTTCTTATTAGATTGCCTTAGTCATGGTAACGATGAGGTAACTTTGATACGTACAGTTGTTCCTCATAAATCCACTTGCTATTGCAGTAGCATCTTTCACTCATTTAGCCTCCAATTTCACCTGTGGCTTTTGTGAGCTAAATATATTGTGATTTTAAGGATAACATAACACAGCAAAAAAACAAAAAGTTGATTTAAAAAAGAAAAAAACTTGGAATTTTCATTATTTTGCAGTTATATATATATAATGATATTGGTTATTCTAATATAGTTCATGTATTCAAAACAAGTCATGTATATCAAAATGTGTTTTCTGAGCTTTTGCTGCACTTAGCAATAGCTGCAAAAAAATCTTAAAAGAAGCAATTATAGAAGTTCTGTCTGTGTGTCTTAAAAGCTTTGAGATGATTTTGTAATAAAATTCCCCTTCTATGAGGTACTGTAGTCCGAGAATTTCAAGTTGTAACTAAAATAGGCAGAAAATGCAACATCCAGAGGTGGTGTGGTGGAGCTAAAGGTGAAATACAACTTTGTGCTCTCCAGTTGATATAAATCTACCCATCCATGAAGAAATCACCATGTATTGTACCAACTAAAACTAAGCCATCACTCCAAAGTGAGCAGCTGGACAGGAGGGAACTGGTAAGAGGTGTCAGTTTTGCACGGGCGTGTTGTCTGAAATGTGGGTGGGGGGGGGGCACAGGTGCATTGGGCACGCTGTGGA
>JAODLD010000002.1:25044084-25054225 GCA_026781065.1 Mormyrops boulengeri | reverse complement strand
TTTTTTTTTTTTTTTTTTTTTTTTTTTTTTTTTTTTTTTTGGTGGGTGGTGTTCCCGGTGCGCGGGGGGGGCGGGGGGGGGGGGGGGCGCCCGCCCGCGTGGGCGACGGAAAGGAAAGCAGGCGACTTTCCAGCTCCTCCTCTAATAGATCAGGTGGTATTTCTATAATGTGTGAGTTAGAAGGAAGAAGTTTGTCGTCCTCCTCAAACAACTGGATACTGTTGCAGAGGTAAGTAGTCCTGAATATCACATAGTGTTTTTTGGCCACTGCAGAACATGGTTAACAGGACAATAGGATAATATGGGTTTGTAATTGGCTTGAAACGAAAAGAAACCAATAACCAATAATAAAGCAAGTAGAGCAAAGGCTAATTGGCTGTGTGACTTAGACTGCAGAGACGATGCTATGAGGCTAAGCTCTCTTTTTACTAGTGTGAGATGAGCTGTGGAATCAATTTTGTGTTGTGTGGGTGTAGAGGGATGGCGTCATAGCAGACTTAGAGATTTGGTCTGAAAATTGTCTGAAAACAACTGGGGGACAGCTTAAGAAAAGTGTCTCTATTTTTGGGAGAGACATTTGGTTTTTGGAAGCTGTGGTGCTCATGAACAGTAGAGTCCTTTGATTTGCTGGTTCCTGCCTGTCAGTCCAGTTGCTGGATTTAAGGTGCAGTCTGACTGTGGGTTACAATTTCTCTGTTGCTTTGGCATTATTCTTGAATGATAATTAATCTTGTATAAACAATGGGTGAAAGCTCACCTGTCCACATAAGAAACATTTCTTATTCTTGCACACAAATTGAAAGTGTTTAAGCATATTTTTGTAAATGGTTATGAACAATTACAGAAGTCTTGTTCATCTAAATGGGATTATGTTGACTCCCTGGTATAGTTTTACTGTGAATTTCATATGGTTAGATGGATACTGTATTAATCCAGATGAAAATATGAATGTAAATATTATATGAATTATCAAATGCAAAACAGTCCTAGTCAATCTCTGAAGCGCATTTATCTACACTGCAGTGTCTTTTCTTTTGCCTTTTGGTATATTTAGTTCCTACAGTGCATACGTTTGTGTGTTGATGCAGTTTTCTTACTATACTGTACTGCGTATCTTTTTTTCCTCTGTTTTAATTAATGTATTGTACCTGTGTCATGCATTCATTGCAGTAAAATTGTTTCTCAACAAGTAAAATGTAAATGTGACTCTTGTCCAATTTCTTGTGAGTTTGCATATTTCAGTCTGGATTTTTCATTTTAGTGGTACTGACTTGTTCATTGAAGGAACTATTTGGTTTTGAACCATGAGTTTGAAGTTTTGAGTTGTGGCCTTTTGCTAGTGAACTAATGTTGTGCTGTACTGTCTAATGCACCTACCGTTTTGAGAATGGTAGATGTTTCAAGACATAGAGAAACTGTGTAGACATCAGTACCTATACAGAAATGTTTATACTGGTCTAGGGTCAGTTTTACCTACGTGCTGGTCTTAATGGTGGTACTCTGTCATGTGGAGCTAGTTCAAAAAGAAAAGGCAAGCTCACAGAAGCACTCTGGCAAATGACTTTCGCAGTTTACTATGATAACTGTTTTGGGAAAAGAACCTCACACTGAAGGTTCTGACAAAGTAGCACGTTCATGCTGAAATTAAGGTCTGAGCGCAGACCCCATCTTTCAGTCAGTTTGATTGTTTTCTCAGGGGGGCTGGGAATCAGCAGGTGCTAATTGTCAGCGCTGCAGTAATTGGCCACTGCTTTGACCCATCGTGGGAAGAGATCTTCCACTGGTGGTAGTCTGCATTCACGTACATACTGGCCAATAATCACAGATTCTCTACTGAAAATTTAATCACTGGCAGCTTGGATGTTGAAGCAGCACTTTGCCGCTTTCACCTGTGCTGAAACTCCTCAGTCTCTTTCTGACGCACTCTGAGCTGGGGAGTGACGTTGGTAGTATTACGTCGGGGTGATTGACGTCGCTGCTGATGTTGCACTCTAAAATGTGATATTTAAATGAATTTATTCCTTGTTTGAATTTAAAGCACTGACGCCGCAAGGGGGGGGGTCCTGTCTCTCGTCTTGCTGCCAATGTATGAGATATTAATTTGCTCACTAGTTCAAAAGAAATGACTTTGCACCTCATGTTGGTCAGGTCTGTAAGAGTGGTGTTGAATTCTGCTGGCTCAAAATATTTTAAGGCATTCTGCCCAATGCAGCTTTAGTCTTTGCAACATTAGTGCTTTAGCTTTTTTTTTTTTTTTAAATCTTCCTCCTACGAACTTCTGAGTCTGTGAAGTGACAGAATTGGTAGAAATGTGGCCTTTAATTGTAACAAATTTCTGTGCTGTTGATTTATGGGTTGTGGAACAGTTGCTATGTATTTAGAGTGAGAAGATGATTCTTACAATGATACCATCTCCAGAGTTCATTGTCATCCTTCCTTTATTGCTTTCTTGAAAGTTGACATCTGACCAAACGGACAAGTCCCGCCCGGGTGGCCCAGCGATCTGAGGTCGGTGTTGCCTGTTCTGCTGCTGCTGCTGCTGCTAATTGCCCAACTTCCTCACAAATTACTCCAGCCTTCCTGTTGAAGCCTAAATGGGAGAGACACGGTTTCTCTCAACTCTCCGGCATCCAGACAAGCCTGCCGTTTATGGGTGTTCATGCTCCGAGGCAGTCTGGAATCTCCAAGCCCCGCAGGATGAGGGCGTAATTGCTTGCTGTATTAATCAGGGGAGTCAGGGTGGTTTATAAGGCATGATTACAGGACAGAGATCCACATGCGTGCAAAAGCAGCCTTGACCTAGAGGACACTATGGGAGGTCGATGCACTAGGCTCAAGCTAACCGCTGTCAACACAGCATGTAGTGTGTGTGTATGTGTGTGTGTGTACGTACGTGTCTCACTCCATTTTTGGGGCGCAGTTAGGATGTGAGATTAATTGCTGCCTGTTAAATGAGGGGCTCGTCCTTGGGAATTGTTGCCCTGTTTTCTGGGCCGTGTTGCAGTGAGTGTCCTCCCTGACTCGGGAGGTGCTGTGTCAGTTGGTCTAAGTACCAAGCAGCATGATAAAGTAGGCAGCGCTGCAAAGGTGAGCCTCATTTCTGCAGAGTAATGCTTTACTTAACATGCTTATGGGACATACTGTTGAGGTTAGTGCAGCGGCTCCGTCCATCAGCGTTTTTATATTAAATTACTCAAACATCCATACAAAAACAGGAGAAACGGACATGATTCATTCTTAAGGAAAAGGTCCCCCTAAAGAGAGTAGCTTCTGAAAAAGACAGAGTGGGTATTTTCCCCACACAAAGCGCTCTCTCTCTCATATAAATATTTTCTGTCATCTTTTTTTTTTTTTTTATCATCACTCATCTGTTCTCTTGCCTTGCGGTATAGGATTTTTAGTCGCATTAAAATGAGTCACTGAGAACTATTTACAACGCTAGGAGGCCGTGTGTGCGCACGTGCATCACGTGGGAGTACTCAGAACTTCAGTAATAGCCGCAGTGTTGAAGGTCAGACGGGGATGTCGGGCTGTTGTCAATGAAGCCATTTCCCTGCAATGAGCAGGACCCTCAGAGCTGCCAGCCCCAAGACATGCGCATGCTGTTGCGTTTCCGCTGTGAAACGAGCTGCCTGTCATATAACTGTGTAAATAATTGTTAAAATGGCTGCTCTCTGTTGCCACACACGGACCTTTCTATTCGCTGCTTCGTAAAGATTTAATCGTTTGGTGACATGCCAGCCCAGAGAGGGAGGAGGTCGCGCCCTCTGCTCTGCTGTGTAACTGGATCCCCTCAGCCTTCCGTCTTTTGCTGGCTTGAGTGTCTCGTCCCTGCAGAGTGAGAGCCCGGGGCCGACATCTTGGAACCAGACCCCCCACTGTCCCCCTCCCCCAACCTGTCCGCCCACCACTCAGCAGGGTCGCTAGCCAGCCAGAGCGGTGGCGTCTGCTGCCGCTGCTGTCGCTCTATCCCTGTTTACAGCCCCTTTGGCCCTTGAACAGCTGTATTCATGTACAAGATACAAGATATCTTTATTGTCACTGTACAAGTACAGTGAGGTGACATTTGGATCATCCTGTAGAAACCTCAATAAAACTCTACAAGCTAAAAGAAAAATTTAAGACAAACAAAAGCATATAGCAATGTACAAATACACAGTATAAAAGTTTGAGGAATGTTGCACTTGAATTATTGCTTATGAGAAATCATTGCACCTGAGAAAGATTGTAGTATTACTGCAAGATGATCATGATCAACAGTATTACATGGTATAATGGGTTACATTGAACACAGTTGTGGTACTTAGATCAATGTGATAGCAGCATTGTTGTACAATAAACATCGGTGATTGTATGATGGCTAGGAGCCAAAACAGTTACAGTGCATATTCTGCGTGTGTAGTGTGGATAAGTCTCAGCTCAGTTCAGTGTGGTGCTGTTGTGAGTATGGGAAGTGGGCCCAGTGTGCTCAGCAGTGTGACTGCTTTGGGGTAGAAACTGTTCTACTGTCTTGCTGTGTGAACGTATAGGGCTCTGTGATGCTTGACAGACAGCAGAAGTGTGAAAAGGTTGTGTCCACAGTGGGCTGTATCAATGCAGATGTTCCTGACTTTGTGGCTACAGTGGGTTCTGAAGAGTTCCTTCAGGGTTGGAAGCTGTGAGCCAGTGATGATCACGTTCTGATGATGTGCTGGAGGGCTTTCATGTTCTCATAGGTGCTGCTTGGGTACCATACTGTGATGCACTTTATGGCACACCTGTAGAAGTTGACCATCAGCTGTTGTGGAAGTTTGTTTTCTTTAGGCCTCTCAGGAAATGAAGCCTCTGAAGTCTTTCTTTTGGCCATGGCTGTATTTGTGGACCAGCATAAGTCACGGCTGATATGGACACCAAGAAATCTGAAATTCTGGACACGCTCCACTGTCTAGCCACTAATGTTGATGGGATGGTGGTCCTTTTCTGTCTATCTCCTGAAGTCCAGGATCAGCTCTTTGGTTGAGGGTAAGGTTGTTGTCCCAGCTCCAGCTCTCCAAGTTCTCAACCACCATAGGCTAACTCAACGTTGTTTGAGATGAGGTCTACCACAGTGGTGTAGTCTGCGAACTTGAGTATGCTGATGGAATCATGGATAGCTTTGCAGTCGTTTGTGAAAAGGGAGTACAACAGGAGGCTCAGCACATAGCCCTGTAGTGCTCCAGTGCTTAGTGTTATGACTAGGGTTGGAGGAGTGCTTGCCACAATACATACAGTCTGTGGTCTGGTGGTGAGAAAGTCCAGAATCCAATTAGACTGGTATGTGTCGAGGCCCAGGTTGATCACAACTTGTTTGTGGTGATGGTGTTAATGGCGGAGCTGTAGTCAATGAACACCATCCATACGTAATTGTCTCTCTGTTCCAGATGCGACAGGGCAGTGTGATGGGCCAGCGAGACGCCATTCTCAGTTGTCATGTTTGCCCTATAAGCAAACTGGTTTTGGTCCCCGGAGGGTGGGATGTTTTACTTTATGTGGGTTAGGACCAGTCGTTCAAAGCACTTCTTGATTATGGGGCTCAGGGCCACTGGATGAGTCGTTCAAGGACCTGACCCCTGCCAGTTTTGAAATGTAAGGAGATGTTGAACAGGCTGGTGAACAGTGCCGCCAGCTGTCCCGCGCTATGCTTCAGGACCTGTCCAGGAACCCCATTCAGGCCAGTGGGTTTATTTGGGTTGATGTGACTTAGGGTTCTACTCACTTCGCGTGGCTGCTGCATTACAGCGATGGAACTCCATGCAGTGGTAGCTTAGTGGTGGATTGGTTGTTGACTGGCGAACCATATGAACGAGATGGTTTAACTGGGTTTGTTAGGCTGCTTCTGCTGCCTTTGTAGTCTGTGATGGACTTCATGCAATGGGAGTCTGAGCTGTTGAAGTGCTCTTCTATGCCCCTCTGATGCATTTCCTCAAATTGGACCTTGCACTGCGGACTAAATATAGAGCCTTTAACACGTTTGCCATGTGCCCGTTGTTGTTCAGCCAGCCAACCGTCCTGCTCTTCTGCCTTCCAGCCTCACTCGGAGCCCAAGGTGGGAGGCCGCGCCAATATGCCACGCTGCCGCAACTCGTTTGCCACCACAGCGGACGAGCAGCCGCACATCGGCAAGTACCGGCTGTTGAAGACCATCGGCAAGGGCAACTTTGCCAAAGTGAAACTGGCCAGGCACGTGCTGACGGGGAAAGAGGTAAATATGAGGGCATGCAGGGAAATGTGCCGCATGCAAATGTGTGTGTGCGTGTGTCTGTGTCCGCCACCAAGGTCACAATTGCAGAATTCACTTTCCATTCAGAACAGATTGACTCAATTTTGCACATTCAGAAACTTCAATGAAACACAAAGTATCTTAATTATCCTTTTGGAGCTCAAATAGCTTATGTATAGCTAAGAATAAATGATCTAATTTGCTGTAATAATAATCTAATTGTGTTTGTTGCACATGAGAAATAAGTATTATTGCCAAAATGCTGATCTGTCAAGGTAGCCCAACACATGCAATCTGCAGGTTTTTTTTTATTTCTAACTGACCTCCAAAACTGCTATCAGAGCTTCATCTACTTTAATTCCACTTCAGTTTCCGTTCTCTATCTCTGCACGCGTTTCCTAGCATTTGCCTGTTTCTATGGAAACAGCAAGGCAAGCTTCAGTCTATGCAGTGCAGAGTTCTCCCCTTTTCAGTATACTGTCTGGCCAGTCATTTTTCCCCCCCGTTAATCTTCTTATTAGTTTAGAGGCTAATTTTGAACAGTGGGTTTCTGGGGGGCCGTGTTGGGCTGTAATAGTTTGTTTTACTGGCTGCTAATGATTTCAAACTGCCATATCACTGGTAGCACATGTGATTAATACCGGCAGGGCAAACAGGGAGATTGCAGAGCATAATGAACCAGCAGGCTTCAGTCTGCCTTTTTTGACTGTTCAGGTTGATTCCAATCAATTGGAATTTTTTTGTTTATTTGGCTGACCAGTGCATCATCATGATAAAGCCCAGTTCATAATGGCTTAAAAATACCAGTTTAAGTAATGGCTTTAGAAATGACTTGAAACATTATTTGTTCCAGCATTATAACCTTTAATTCACATGCAAATTCTGGAAAATGAAAAGTGACAGTTCCTTCTTTCTGTTGTTATGGTCTCAAATTTATATCGACCAAAGGCTGAAAGGTCAGGGATCATATGACTGCATTAGATTTTTTTTTTCTCTCAAAGATTAGAAAACCGTGAAAGATGACGGTGATTTTCTTCCACATCTCAGCTCTCAGTAATGTGTCTCGTGTCTGTGAGTGGCGAGGCCTTCCCGCGACTGAGAACGGGGAGGCCTGAGAATGTTCGCTCGCTGCCGCCTCTGTTTATTGTGTGCCTGGCCGGAGCCTCTCGATTGGAAGCAGAAAACTTAACATTCAGCTGTGAGCCGGTCTGTTGTTTTGATGGCCGGGCCTGTCGGTGTGTGACCGAGCCGTGCCTGACACGCCGATAACATCCCATGTGATCCGCTGGCAGGGAGGGCACCCTGAAAATCAAGGCACTGTCCTCTTTTCGCGAGCAAAATGGACTGCCTGTTTCCGAGAAACACTCATGAGAGGGTAAATTCTTTACTTGGCCCTATTGTGGTGTTGTTCTATTAAAATATTTTGCCCACAGTGTGATTTATAATTGTATGAGTAAATCTCATTGGGCGGGGGGGTCGCTCATAACAGGGCCTTCCTACTTTTTAATGAAAGTGTGTGTGGACAGAGGTTAAACTCTTCCAGGAAGCAGTTATCTGAAGGAGTTCACACTGACCAAGAATGAGATTTGACTGAATGTAGTTAATTGCACAAAAATTGGCAGAGCAAAACACAGTGAAAGAAGTCAAGTTCAGTTAAGTGCAGTTGCTATATGCTGAATATATTGAGTTTTCAAATGTCTACTGATATGTTTTGGAGTGCGACAAGATTAAATGGCCTAGCTGAAATGTCTCTAGTTAGTCCAATTGATAAACATAAAGTATGAAAATGAAGGAACTTAATAGTATCTTATTAGAGCCATTCAGGGGTGTACCTAAGTGTTAGAAATTAGAATTAAATATTTGAAATAAGGTTATGGTGCATTTTAAATGTTGCCAGTGTTTCGTCATTTACGTAGATAAATCCCGCTGATGATGAAGGATTGATGCTCATGTTAGATACTCATGTTCTTCAAGAAGGGATCGACCGTTGAGTATATGGAGGTTTTGCTTCTGTAGTCTTATAGAGCATCTACAGAACCTGTACCTCCTTGTTTTATGTCTCTTATCTTGCTCCAGGTGGCTGTGAAAATAATCGATAAAACTCAGTTGAATTCCTCCAGTCTCCAGAAGGTGAGTGTGATGTCTTGCCAGCCATGTGCTGTCATTTCCTTCATCATTACTTTGCTTCCTTCTATCATCATTATTTTGCACGTACATCTTTAATGTCTAAAGTAATGGTGATGGTTTCTGAGTTGCAGAGAGCTGTTATGACAGCCAGAGGGTTTATTTGTAGTGTGAAGGGGGCTCATGCGTCCCAAATTTCCGCAGAGAAGGCGGCCCTGATCCAGCTCACGCTGTTGTTCCTTATGTCATATGGTGATTGTGCTCGGGAGTTCCGTAGGGCTGCAGCATAATCGCCATTGTTCTGTCGGGGGCCGGGGAGGGCACTTACATCATGCCGGGCGTCCCAGCTGTCTGCTGATAAACACTTCCCGGTGACGTGCTGCCGACTTGCTCGCTTCCAGCGAGGTACCTCCTGGAGTCACTTTAGCTCTCCTGGGCAGCACCTTGCCGCTCACAGTGACTGACTGGTCGCCTGCTGATGCCCTGAGTTTTGTGGAAGATCAGACATGTAGCCTTTTTATGCATCCCGCAGTGCTCAGAGGAGACTTGCTGACAGCAGGTTGTGACAGAAAGTTTTGATAATAAACAGGAAGAATTAATTTTAGCCAGATGTGACTAAGACCAGTCTGAGTGGCGTTTCCAGCAAATATGGTAATGGTCCAAACAGGTAGCTGTAGAAGGCTAATCATTGTGTTGATGATGCCAGTAAGAATTGCCCTAAGTTCTCAGTTCTGGAATCTTCTTTCTTTGTGTAGTTGCTCTACACTCTCTCACCCTCACCCTCAACTAACCCTTTCTGCTTTCTAGCTCGTATCCGACTCCCTCTCTCTGTGCCCTTCTCAAAAGCAGGTTTATTCCTGCCTGTGTCCCAGGGGCTAAGGGGCAAAGCTGGGGTAATTAGAGGAAATGAGGCTAAAATGCTTCCTGGAGTTGACGTTGTGTACATTAGGATGCACACACTTAAAAAGCTGGACACTAATAAGTAAGTCCAGCAGTCTGACACACCCATAAGCCCTTCTGCTCTTCTTAAAAGTACCGATGACATTTATAGGTTGAAGTTGTCTTTTGTTGATAATACTCACCCTAGCCCCCCACCCCCACTGGAACAAAAAACATGGAGATGCGGATCTAGGTATGACTAACTCTGAGTTCTCCCTGCTCCCTCTGTGTACTCCAGCTCTTTCGAGAGGTGAGAATCATGAAGATGTTGAATCACCCTAATATTGGTAAGTATGCCTGTGCACACACGGCTTGTACTGCTCTGGAGGCTCTTTGATGTGCTGTGGTGGAGATGTGAGCTCTGGGGGGAGGGGAGATTGACAATTTCAGGACTGGTTTGTTGGTTTCATTTATTAAGAAAAAGTAATGGCGTCAGTCGGCTTGTAATAAGAATAAACGAATGACTGACCGAACCCTCTTCTTTTAATGGTATTTTGTTTACGATATTAAAATTTGAAGTGTAATGTGTATAAACATGCATAGATAAAAGGACAAAAGAAGTACAAGATTAGCGGGCGAGGCCACCTGACACCGTGGTTAGTGTCACTACGATACCTAGCGCTTTTGTTTTTAATGATGATGTTTTTCCTCTCCTCCCTCTGTTTGCAGTTAAGTTATTTGAAGTCATAGAAACTGAGAAGACGCTGTACTTGGTTATGGAGTACGCCAGTGGGGGTAGGTGTTTCAGTCACCACTTATTTAGCACTTTTACGTCGGGGGGGGGGGGGGGGGGGGGGGGGGGGGGGGGGGGGGGGGGGGGGGGGGGGGGGGGGGGGGGGG
>JAODLD010000002.1:25018375-25035943 GCA_026781065.1 Mormyrops boulengeri | reverse complement strand
CCCCCCCCCGCCCCCCCCCCCCCCCCCCCCCCCCCCCCCCCCCCGCCCCCCCGCCGCCCCCCCCCCCCCCCCGCCGGCATGTGCAGGTTTGGGATTCCTGCTTGTGGACACCGTAGTGCTAGTGATCTCCCGAACACGCCTTTGTTTTTACTGTAAGCACGCAAGGAGATATTCGTGCACAAGCCCGAACACTGTCTTGGCACTGGGCATGAATAGGAGGACTGGGTGCCAGCCTAAGCAAGCTCACTGAGCAGCAGTAGGGCACCTGAAGCATGCTTCCGGGTCCCTTGGGGCTCCCCCAGCTCGGTGCTCCTCCCTGCTTTTCTTTCTGCCTTTGGTTCTGCTGATTTGTGCCTGCTCCACATGCAGTGTCAAGCGGGAGCTGCCTGCCTTCGCAGACTCTGACCCCACAGACTCTGACCCCAGCTCTGCCGGGACACATGCTGACCTCTGTACCACGCTCACCCCACACTTCGCACATATTTCACTTTTCAGTCATCCACATGGCCCCTCTCTCTGCTTGTGGGACATACCCATGGCCACCTCCATGCTCCCCCCTCATCCCCTTCCCATGAACACTTCACTCCTGAGGGTTTGATCTCTGACCATGAGTGCCATGTTGTGTGTCGCGCTACTTTTAACAAACTTTTGGAAATGCATGTAATTTACATATACATTTCCAGAAGAACATTTTGTGTGTGTTAATTCAGTTTCATTACTAGTTGATTACTTGAGAATATCTGTCCTTGTTTTCTGCTTCTGATTTTTGTATCATTCCTGTTTAATTGTTGTGATTAACATTTGTGAATGTTAACCGATACTGTGTGTGACGTCATCTCTGTTCCAAAGGGATTAAATTAGCATTTGACGCAGATATGAACCATTGATTTGGTCTCTGAATCCTGCAATAGGTTTCATATTTCTGTTCCTCATGGTGAGATTGAATATTTATTCATTCATTGCAGGCATGTTTAATCCCTTTAGAACTGTCCGTCTGACTGTCTGACTGTGCCTGATTGTGTGTGAGGATGAATTCAGAGCCAACAATACAAATATAATTGATGCAGAAGTTACAGCAGGGATAAAGGATATAGAGATGACCTAAAATCAAGGTGTATGTTAATTGGCATGGGGTGTGAGTTTTATGTCCAGAAAACTTGCTGTATTTGTTTTTAAAAGGTATTATAGATGTCTGTAGGTGTCAAACTGCTCAGTAGATGCTGCTGGTAACAGTAATAATACATTTATGTAGTGATTATCAAGAACCCAAAGACACTTAACAGGCAAAACAGGTCATAAAGGGACTGCTATCAAACTAAATGCAGATACCATGGTCTTATTGGCTGGTTTTACTTATTTCAGAGTTTGGTTGTTTAGCATGAATTCTATATTTTTAGGGAAATAATATTTAAACACGATTAGTGCCACTCAAAGTGGCAAGAGTAGCAGCTTTTTCAAGACATTAAATCAGTCGACGAGTGGATATTAAAGACCTGAGCCGAGTCAGTTTTAGAATGGTTGTGTTTGTGTGTAGAATGCAGGAATGTGTCAGTGAAAGGAATAATTGACAATGAAAAAATATGCTAAGGAAAAAATGTCATACTGATTTTAAGCTGAAAATTTTGTTTGTCTGGATCTGGTCAGTCAAGCTGGTTGGAAGAGCTGCTTTTGTGATCGTACACCTGAAAGCAGAAGTCCAGGCCCTGTGTGTGTGTGTGTGTGTGTGCTTGTGCGTGTGTGTTCACCTTTGCTCCACTGTTCTTCCCTGTGTGCTCTGTATGGCTTCTAACCTGTGGACCCCACACCCTCTGTGCCCCACCCATTTCATGGGAGGGGTGCCGCCGGGGATGTTGTTGGTTTTCTCCCCTCAGCCTGAACACCCCCGGGTCCCGCGCCTCCACCGCCTCGGCAGCTGCTGTCCTCACCTCCTCCTCTTCCTCCCGCTCCCGTCACCAAAAGTCCCTGTCCTCCTCTGCCCACCCCAGCCCCCTCGACTTCCATGCACAGCGCCCCAGGCAAGTGGCAGACACGCAGGAGCGAGAGGAGCTCGCCCGGAGGCGGTACGCGGCCGGCAGAGGAGGCGCAGTGGGGGGGCGTGCCGGTTCTGCGCTCTCAGGGCCGGCAAGAAGATGATCTCATATTTCCCAGAAGTTAAACATTAAGCAGGGAGATGGTAGTTATGGGCGGAGTGGTGAAGCTGGACAAGAACAGCACAGATTAAAATGGCTGTCAAGGGCTGTCCCCTGGCCCCTTAACCCCTATAGCCCATCCTACTTAAGCGCTTTTGCCCCAAAGTCGAACCCCTGTCTTTCGGACATCTCCGTGCTTCTAGCCCTTTTCAGCCAACATGCTGCTGATTGCTAACGGCAGCCCAACTCACGAGCCCCTTCCCCCCCCCCCGACCCCCCCCGTGCCCCAGCACCCAGCAGTGCCGTCCGCTCCAGCTTTCGTACACTACTCACCACGTATGGCTCTTGCCTCACAGCAGGGGCAGCACTACTGAACTTGGTCCTGGAGAGCCCAGTTCTTCCTGTGTGCGTTTGCCTTACTTTCTGCTTTGCCAGCTGTCACTCGGGGTGTGGCACCATGAGTTACAGCATATCGGTGAAGGGAATAGGAGTCCAGAGGCATGTCTGTTGGTACAAAATTGTAGGAAAGGAATACCTTGCCTACCCACATCTTGCGACATCGTTTTTGGTATTGAGCTAGTCCAAGTGGCGGCCCAAGGCAGCAGAGTGGTAGGCAGCAGGACTTGTATCGTCATTTAGTGTCCAACTTTAATGCTGTATCCAATTACATAAAGTGCCTTTGAAGTCTGTTAAGCAGCTGAATGTAAATATGAGTGCATCTCTGGATACAATTGAGTATACTTCTGTTTTTTTCTTTTTTGGAACAAAAAATAAAAGGTTAGAAAGGTATTGGAAAAGGCAGTTGGTGGATCCCGTTTTTAAATTACAATACCTAAACGGAGAAGCTGCATATATTAGAGCTGTTCGACGTGTTTGTGGGATAGCGGTTTAAGGCTGATCTGTTACATGCAGTGAACTTGGGCTCTTCAGAACCTGGTTGGGGACCCCTGACAAAAGGTACTGTGGGCAGCATCAAGTGTGCTGACTGTGTGCAGCCGTGCAAGCGTCACATATGCGGTCAGAGGTATATATGGCTAAATATGTGTACACACACTGGTGAGGAACAGGAACGGTGCAGTGCTGTGAAACATTGCTCCTGACATCGTCTTATTGTTTTGCTGACATTGCAATGGCTTGTTGTCATTGGGGTGTTCATTTTATGTACTTTGACAAAATTGCAGCAAAACTTATACAGTTTAGATCAGTGGTTCTCAACCTTTTTTGGACCGCGGCCCAATTTTTACCAGGTCACAACCCTATATCAAGTATAGGTTTAAATTAACGCTGTGATCAAGCACACAATGCACTCTGCAGTTTATGCCAGTAAGTGCCGATGGCACAAATCAGATAGGATGCGCAAGTGAATTTTAAATTAAGCGTCCAAGTTTTGGCTTCTTGGATTGGTTGAGTGTTCATTAATTTTGCGCTAAGCATTTGCAGACCCATTTATATAGGTCCAGGATTGGGGCTAGGAAATCTGATCGTAGATCAGCCTTGGACCTTGCTGATCTTAAAATGCTTACATTTCCAACCCTGCCTCGCGACCCTCTCTGAACTTGCCACAACCCAAATCTGGGTCACAGCCCATGGGTTGAGAATCACTGGTTTAGATTCTCAGCGTATGTAATGGATGTATTCTGTAAAATGAGAGTGTGTGTGTGTATATATATATATTTGTATATCCCTCAGTACTCGTCATATGGTGTGGGCCGGAGTGCCCTGCAGTGCAATGCATGTGCGCGCCTTTTTAAAGAAGCGCTGTAGTGAAAGTGTCAATCAGAGTCTTGCTCCTAGTAGTGCGAAACATGAGGCTTCAAGACATAAAGTTGGCGGGACTGTGTGGTCACCAATGATTTAATCCATCTCTCTCTAGTTACGGCACCGTTTCGCCTTCAGGTAGCACCCACATTGATTGGTAGTTCAGCATAATCCCGCCCACCGTGAATTTTGAAACCTCATTTGTCCCGACACTACTGACACCATACTGTAATGGTCAACTCTTAGGGACTGAAGAATGAGATGCGTACCATGTTGACCTCTGAGGAGCTCATCGCACATCAGTCGGATCCTCTTAGAATTTAATTGCCCCTTGCCCCTGATAACAGTCCCTGCCCTGGGTAACCATCGGTAACATGGGTGTTCCATATATCACCAGTGAAGAGTCACGCCCCACTCATTGCCCATGTACGCTGACCATTCATAGTGCTGCTACTGCTAGCACTAGCCATCATCAGTGTTCTTGTCATTTATGTATTTATCATTTTTATCTGTTTTTCCTAACAAAAATAGGATTAGTCTTCCTGTTAGTGTAGTGCAAGCTAAAACCTTGACTTCCTTTAAATCTGAGCTAGATAAGATTTTAACAACTCTGAGCTGTTAGTTAAGTTCTCCCCAAACGAGCTAGATGGGCCGAATGGCCTCCTCTCCTTTGTAAACTCATGTTCTTAAAATGCTAAAGGTATTTAAAGTGTTATGACACCCTGCTGAAAAATGTGCTTACAGTGGGGAGGAAATGTTGAATATTGATTTTATTACAGGGGACAATAGAATGTTCTAGTCATATCAGGGGTGTGGGGCCTTGACGGTTCTGTTGTGTGTTTGTAAAATGAAGACCAGCTGGGTTCAGGCGATCCTACATGCAGCACAGGGCCCTCTTTAGCATGCCCCTGTGTTTTGATTTTTATTAATCTGCCTCTTTGACTTGTTGAATTTTTGTTCCTCTTCAAAAAATATTGTTCCTGTGGTGTGGGCTCTTGGGGGTTCCTGGTGATGCTTGTCTGAGCCCTGCTGTATCATAAAGTAATTTTTTTCAAAATATGTGCAGCACTGCTCCTCAAAGATATCCTGGGGTGTCTCCCTCGGCCCAAAATGTCAGCAGTGCCGCGGTGACGGACCGCACCAACTTCCCCAGAGGAGTGGCCAGCCGAAGCACTTTCCATGCTGGTCAGCAGAGGGCGACGAAGGACCAGCAGGCCTCGGCCTACAATGGCCCCCCTGCCTCCCCCTCCCTCTCCCACGGGACAAGCCAGCCGCGGCGTCCCGGAGCAGCAGGCATCTTCAGCAAGTTCACTTCGAAGTTTGTGCGCAGGTAAGACTGTCACGGTGGTGGATGGCGCCTGTAAGGTCAGGGCTCCGGTTAGCTGTTTGTGGAATTTGGGGGGAAATGGTTCAGCGTTGGTGGAGTTTGTTGGGAGAAGGGTGGTGGGGGGGTAGGAGGTAGAGATGGTGATAGAGAGCCGATGAATGAAAGAGGCACGAGAGGGGGAATGCATTTAGAGAAGCTCTCTGTTTAACCGCCCCCCCCTCATCTCTCTTCAGTTTTCTGTTGTCTCTAGATTTCAGGAAAATGTTTCAAACTAGTGTAGCAGCCTAGGCCTCTGCTTCTGTGTACTGCTCCTTGCTGAGGTATGTGTCTTGGGGTTGGGATGTGAATTAGAGCTTAAAGGGAAATGGGTTGAGGTACAGCATTATGTGGGGCCAAGGTGTGTGACATGCTGTCCATGGGGGGGACTTGGTCATGCTGCTCCTGCTCTCAATGCCAACTGAGGTGCAGCAGGTGGTGAGCGCTGCTGGAGGCCCGGCGGTAAGCTTCTGGAGTTTGAAGACTGGGAAGGTAAAGATGTAGAAATGTGCAGTGATTCTCGCTTAAGCCTCGTTTTGGGGAGCCTCGGTGTGACTCGCTCTGATCGCTGGGGGCCATCCTGACTGGCGATTATGGTTTCCTGACAAAATCAAAAAGACTGGTCTTTGCTTTTGTCAGTCATCTTTGACTTGTTTCTTTTTCATAAGACATTGGCTTGTTATGGGTCCAATCAGCGAGAGCTGCTAGATCCCTATTGTTTTTTTTGTTTCCTTCCAGTGGCTAGTTTGTGTTCCAAGAACTGTCATTACAGTTTCACAAAACCTTTTGGTTCTTAACCGAGGAGGAGAAATGAACATCTCTGGCTCCAAGTGTTGTATTTCTGCATCACGTGGTTACTTGTGTGCATGTCTGCCCTGCCCAAGTCAGAATGAAAATGAAATTTTTGCTGCTGCATCAAGGTTTCAAAAAATCGGTAACAGGTAATTGGTGGCAAATTAAAACCTTTTTGTCAAAGACGGACAAGAGCTGTGAAAATCTTCAGGTCTGAAAGTTTTAAGTATTCACTTCAGAAGTTCCAAAACAGAAATAAGCCAGAATTTATATCGATATATTTTTACATAAATAAAAATACTGTCATGCACAACTAAGTCGCAGTTGTCTTGGGCAAGACCTGTGCTGGCTGGTTTTCTCTGGACTGCATCAGGTTAACGCTAATTTAGCAACGTGTCCTTCACAGTCCAGAGTGACAGGTGAGACACCGCTACCCATGGATTTATTTCTGTGCAATAACCTGCAGAGTCACACACACACACACACTAAAACAACATCCGTCCTATATGTCTGGGGACTTCACACTAACGGCTCATTGTAATTAACCGTCCTTAACTCCAAACTGCCAGCACTCTGAAAGTGATGGGGAACTGCTACAAGCTTTTAAAGCTCTTTATTATTTTCCTGGGACATTCCCACACACTTTGGGATTGAGGAAATTCTCCCTCTAAATAGCAGAGCTTCTCCACATCGCTGGGACCTGGGTTCACACAGACGGGGGGCTATGAATACATGTGGAGATGATTCTTTCTAATGCTGTGGAGCAGAGGAGAGAGATGAGGATCCTGTAATACCCAGCGGCTTGCATCACGTACTTTTGATTAAAATACTGCTCTCTTCTGCTAATTAAAACACGTTAAAATCTGCAGGGAAGCCCTGTGTCGTGTTGGGTTTCAGGCTCTCGGTATTTAATCACGGGAGCTCCATGCTGGGCACTGCTGATGACAGTGGCCATAATTCTACAGGTTTATAGGGCTCCTGAAGGTACCTCAGGGAGATGAAGCCCTCTTTAAGGAATGTTCGTAGCCCCTCTACTAGGTGTATTATAATACTTCTGAGGTTCAGAACAGCTAATGAGGAATGTCCTCAGAATCAGAACACCCCGAGGATGGGCCTGCAGGGTATATTTTAAAACGGGCCACTGGACATTGGAGAGGAGCTTCTATTGAGGCTCTGGTTCTAGTTTCTGTACTCGTACACAAGACAGACCAATGCTGCTGTTGTGACAGCTACGTTACCACTCTGTTTCATCATGGTCACAGCTCTGAGCTCTGATACATGCTATTAAAGTTGGAATCCTGGTGGTGGCGGTGGTGGGGGGGGGGACGACACAAAAAAAATCTTCACTTAAAACCTCCACTTTGAAGACGCCTCCGTGGTGACAGTTACCATGGTTACCTCTGAGCTATCACTTTCCCTAGGACCAAAAATACATCAGCGGTGGATGGGGACACAGTGGCATATTGTTGCTCGTGCTGCTTGTGGAGCCTGTAGACACAACAGAGTGTGCGGACGGCCATAAGTGGTGCGTTTCGGGGCTGTTTTCATGGTGTATGAGGACACCATTACATCAAAAGTGCCACTTAGCCAGGTCTTTTCAGTCGGCTCATCCTAGGGTAGCTATGACCGTGTTCCTAAAACTAGCCTCTTCCTGGCTTTTATTTTGTGCCCAGTATGACCTCTGCTCTGCTTCTGTGGTACACGCCAGCTTCAAAGTCAGATGTGGCCCCAGTTTCCCAAGTGAAGCTAGTATTGGATAGCCCAGAGTATAGAAATGTCATTTAATAAATACTTAAATGTGCTTTAAATCGAAGGCAAAGTACACACTGGGTTTACAGTGTGTTTTTTTTCATGGACTGTGTTCTTGTGACCTCCTGTGGTACAGGCTGAGTAAAGAAATGGCCTCATGCTCAGGGGGCTGTCGAAACACAACAGTTTGATGGCTAAATGTATGTGTACTGAAGATCCTGTGTGTCATCTTTTTCAAAGGATGTGAGGACATTAACACGACACGATCCATTTCCCTGCAAGCTCCATCACTTGTTCGGCTACCTTTTGCCTGCGCACAGATGGGAAAATCGTGAGCTTGTGCGCCCCCTTCAGTGCTGGGCCTCCTCAACAGCCCAACACAGTTGTGGTTCTAAACACGGCATCCCGGCTGGTTGCTGTTCATTCCTGTATTGCCTTGTATACTTCCTGTGTTCTGCAGGACATTGCATATAGCGAGTTGGGCCAGAGAGCGCGAGAGAAGCACCTAGGGGTACATTCCCCCTAAGATGAACTTCTGCATAAATACATATATACTTGCTGCGTTGTTTGTGTGCACGTTTGTGTACATACATTCTTCTTTCTTTCTCCCCCCCCCTTTTTTTGTAGAAATCTCTCGTTCAGATTCCCCAGAAGGTAGGCAATGACCACGACCACGATCCCCTTCAGCTTCTGTTAATTTCTATATCTGGTGTTTCCATTTTGCCTCTCTTGTCTTGAACCTTTTTTTTTTTATTGTTCCTCTGTATTTATGGTCGTATTTCATTATTATTAGTATATTGTGCTCATTGTGTTTTGCCGTCGGTGTGAATTGTTTGGCCAGTACTAACGCCCCCGTCCGTCCGTCCGTCTGTCCGTCCGTCGCCACCTCGCCTGACTCACCCGCTGGCAGCCTTCTCTCCATAACGCCCATCCTCCTTTCCTCTCGCTCCATCTGTCGGTGGCCGTGGACCCAGCAGGCCCACCTCTGTGTGGCCATGCGCCTCTCACAGTGCATGTAAACAGGAATGTGTCCTTCACCACCTCTGCTCATCTCCAGCACCGTCAGTAAGAAAGCGTGCATGCTAACCAAGGTGGTCCTCCTCTTCGTTACAGACGGCCACTCTCTCTGAGGCGGCGTGACGGAGCAGCTCCTGACTTAGTTTTTGTGGCCACCCTGTCGTTGCATGTCATTCTAGGAGTGTGATTTTCTGAATCTCTCTGATAAAATGTAAACAGCTGATGTTCGCAGATGCAGGTCTGTGGTGAGGTGACTGCAGGACTATTAGTGGTCAGTCAGCAGATGGTTGGTGTGGAGCAGTCCTGGTCTTCTAAGTGGTCAGGAGGTGGAGACAGACCGGAGGGGCCCTAAAACTCTGTCCTGCACTGGGACTTACACCATTTTCATGAACTAACATTCTCTTTGGTGGGAGGCCTGTTGGACTAAACCCTTATACCCCAATGGACTGGTGTGCATCAGTTACTGGTGAATGAACGCAGTCTGAACAGGTACATGGACGTCGTGACTTGGGCTGGGCAGGTGGTTGCCCCATCCTGTGCGATCAGCAGTCCGTCTCGGGGTGGGAGGTGGTGGGGGGGGTGGGGGGGGGGGGTGGGGGGCCCCCCCGGGGGGCCCCGGCGCCGGGGGGGGGGGGGGGGGGGGGCGGGGGGGGGGGGGCCGGCGGGGCTGCCACACAGCTGTGTTCTCAGTCCTGCCTGTCACCCAAGCTGCACGCCAACATGCTAAATAAAGGACTTGCCAGCAGACTGCAGTCTGGTCACGCTGCTCTGTCGGGGTGTGATAAATGTTATTATTTTTGCCTTAGCCCACATGTCGAATTCACCACCCAGAACCTGCCTCTTTCACCACCACTTCCACCTCCATACCTGTAGATTCCTTTTGAAATTAATCTTGGGTGATTTTCATTTAAATTTAATTTCCAGCTCACTACATCTTTTATCTTTAACATTTTATTATTATTATTATTATATTCAAGATGGATGGTATGGGTTTTAGTATCTGTAATAGGTCTCTCAGCAGTAGTTCATTGAAGCGCTCTCTTTTTCCGTATGCACTAGAGGGCGCTGTAGGGTTCATCGGGGCTGGGAAGTTTTTCTATGTCCTGAGAAATGTGCACCCTCTGGTGGTCACACATTAACTTAAATTTCAGTCATTAGGCTGAAATAATCCATGAAAAAGGTCTTTCATTCAACTATAATTTATGTTAGTGTCTTTCAATCAATACTGTCTCATCGATGACAGAATCTTTCCCTGTTTTTTAATTCTGCTTGGATTTTTTGATAGGACAATGCATTGGAGGTAGGGTAGCATATTTTTTGTCTAAAACTTGATTAGTGACATGCAAAGTAATGGCAATCAGTCCATGTCTGGGTGGGTGGGTTGGGAAGGTCGGATTGAGACCCAGAATTCAGGTTTCAGCAGGTAGATGTAAGAATAGATGTGCACCCATGTACATTTCAACCGGTTGTCATTCTGACCAAGTTGCCTCTGAAGATCATTTGGAGGTTTGCTCGATGTCCTGTCACAGGAGTTGTTGCACCCCCCATCAGCCCAGGTCTTTCTCACACCACGCTGTGCTCCATTCGCTTCCCAGAGTTGTTCAAAAAGCGTGTGAACTTGTGGGGGTATTTAAGCTTTTCTAACATGTAAAGTCAAAGTATACTGCTTGGACATGGACTGTGGCTGTGGGGGGTGTGGGCAGCTGTAGTCTGCCCAGGTGCTTGTGTCTGGCTTACGGTGATGGGTTGGTCTTTGCTACGTCTGGCCCTTTGTTCCAGTTCTACATGTGTTACTTAGTGAGTGAGTTCTCTGATTATTTCCATTGACACAATGTCTGACTCACTTTAATTAGACTCTGGTATTGAAGGCCTGCCTTTACAGTGGGATGATCTGATTAGTAATGTCGTGAACAGTGTGGATGTGGAACTGCATGGGCCAGGGTAGCGGAGTGCTGGTGCTTCGGGGTTGGTGGTGGAAGTGAATCAATAACTCAAGCATACAAAAAAACGATCTGATGAGACTAAACTTGTGCCCCTTTTCTCCGAGGAGCCCGTATGAGGGAGAGGGTCGTGATGAGGGGAGCAGGTGAGCCATGCCACGTGATTTAATCAGCTACCGTCTAGTCTTCAGTTGGATGCCTTGATTAGGCTAAAAGTTGATTGGCCTAGTAATCAACCAATGTGTGATCATCACGGTTAAACAAATGCAAAAAAAATATTATAGAATTCTGTTGTGTCAATCATTTGATTGGTTAATGTATTGCTTTTGTACTTTTTTATTAACTCCTTAAGATGACAAAGACGATGTATTTTTTTTTAACACAGTATTGTCCTTTTTTACCATATTTGTAAACCTGCTGAGTCGTAAGTTACCTGTGGATGTAGTTTGCCTTCCCGTTTGTTGCTTCCTTTGCTTTTGGTGTTGTGGGTCTTTGATCTATATTTCAGCAACTTAAAAAAAAGGTATAGATTTATGGTGATTCGGGACACTTTTGTCAGTATCTTTACTTGATTAAGTATTGCATTGTAGTGCTTGAAGTTCTTCCAACAAAACACAATCTAAAATGAGACTTTGAAATAACTGAGTACTGGCCAATAGTTTTAATATTCAAAAGTTAATTGTGTAAATAATGACTTTACATTCTGTAAGTAGGCATTAAGTAAGTTACATTCTATAAAAAATATGGTTAGCTCCTTCACAGGAATATAATTTTGTTATTGAACTATACAAGCAAGTCCTTTTACAAAAAATATTTAGTGGTGTGTGTAAGTCAGCAGAAAATAGCATCTTTTTCAGTTTGCTGTTCATGACGTTTATATTTTTAGTCGTGCATTTTTCCCCCAGTTTTTTTTTTTTTTTTTTCTTCCCTATCTGGCATGGCCAGTTATTTGCCACAGGTCTCCACCTCAACACACAGCACCCATATTGACGTGCGAGAGGGGAACACTAGGGCACACGGCCTCAGATGCATGTGTGCGCTGTCAGTTTTCATTGTGCGACGTCACACATGGGACAGAGCACTAGCTGCATTGTTCCGCCTTTGGGTGACTATAGACGCTGCCGGACTGCTGTGAGAGGGAGGGGAATCCAGCTGTTCGACCCCTCGGACCCGGGACCTAGCCATCAGCGAGGGCTGATGTGGCACACTGGCGGCCTGACCCAGATCGCAGATGTAGAGCAAACTGTAGAATGCCCTAGTAAAATCATCAGAGTATTATTGATGGCAGGGCTTTGTTTTGAAGGGGATTTCAATTGGAAAGGTAAAAAAAATTATGGGAGTATTTAGAGGAAAGAATGCAAGTTAGCAACCATCATCTGTTTTGGATCCATCTAGAACGGAGGCTGTAGTTTCCCTTTACACTTGCCAGCATCGCAGCCTCGGCATCCTAATTTTTTGCTTGCCTGCTATCCAGAAGTGTAAAGAAAGCTCTGTAGAATCCGTCTGAACGCCGTGCCCTGTGGCCCCTGCATGCTTAACACCGTGCCCTGTGGCCCCTGCATGCTCTAACCACACCTCGCATGACCATCGCTCTCCTGTGCCGTACCTGTGCCGTTATGGCATTGCACAAGATCGTCTCAGCTTAATTCTCTGTGCCGGACATCTGGGTATGCGGTGTGTATGCAGACTGTAGATTTATCACCTGTTTTCTTTTTGATTTGCGCTCAAGCAAACATCTTAAGGAAACTAAAGGATGAGATCTTGTGCTCCCTCAGCAGAAACTGACCATGTTTTTGCTCCAGTTGTGAAATGTAGTCTTGAAGGGATTTTCTAGAGAATGTATTTTATTTTTTTTATTTTTTGAGGAGTGTTTGGCTGCTTAAGCCAAACTCTGATGCCCTTCGTAGTTGGATCCTGTTTTGATGATCTGCTCATCTGCAGTATTCTGCAGCAGTTACTGTGTCTGCATTTTCAGAGGGTACGCAGTTTCATCTGGAGCAGAAACCTCTACATCTTAGTCCTTACATTCATACACCCCCCCATGCTGTCCCCATTCAATCAGCTCTCTCTACCCACCGCTTCTCTTAAATCGTTCATTCTGCTGATGCTAATAATGCTGCTCTCTCCTTATTGTATTCCACATATTTGCCATCTTTTATGTATTTTCTTTGTGTTTGCCCTTTTGATCTTTCCCGCTTTGTGTTTGACCTCTACCCTCTGTACTCACCTCTTCAGGCCAATGCTGAGCACCACAGGGGACAAGAGTGAGAAGGTCCCAGGTGGCACTGTGGGCTCCATGGGAGATGAGAACAAGGACTCGCTGTCCTCCTCACCAGTTCCCAGTGGCACACCACCCTCTAAGGACTCCAAACCCCGGTCACTGAGATTCACCTGGAGCATGAAGACCACATCTTCCATGGAGCCCGGCGAGATGATGAAGGAGATTCGCAAGGTGCTGGACTCCAACAACTGCGAGTACGAGCTGCGCGAGCGCTTCATGCTGCTGTGCATGTCGGGCGACCCGTCGCGGGATGACTTTGTGCAGTGGGAGATGGAGGTCTGCAAGCTGCCACGCCTCTCGCTCAATGGCGTGCGCTTCAAGCGCATCTCTGGCACCTCCATCGCCTTCAAGAACATCGCCTCCAAGGTCGCCAACGAGCTCAAACTGTGATCGCTCTCGGGGGCGCAACATAACAGGAGATGCGTCGAGTTTGACGACGACGACAACGTTGTGGAGTCGAGGTTCTATTTGAGATGGAGAAGACCCAGGAGGAGAAGAACTGAGGTCTAGAAATGGTTTTGGCCTCTAAGGGACACATGTAGACTGTGCACAAGGAACAGATCATTGGACTTGCCGGGCCGCGATTGTCATATAGGCTACATGGTGGGGGCTTAGATTTTTCAAGTGTTAGTCATTTGACGACTCCTCCCTCCCAGTTAACCTCCGTCCCTAGATCGTTTTTTTTTTTTTTTTTTTTATGTATTTTTTTATCTCCAAATTCATGAAAATGTATGACCATTTTTTTGGCCTGCTGTTTGTTTTTTATTTTTAAAGTCTCATACCTCTTTGTAGAGGACAGGGGGAAGGGAATGGCTGGCGGTACCTGGAACGTCAGATGTACTGTGAGTCTCTTGGCCTGAAACCAGTTTTTCAGTTCGGTGCAAAATGGTGACCCATCTCCAAGCAGAAGCAGCAGTAAAGCAACAAACTCCCTGGCTTCCTGAGTGTACAGCACAACCGCGTGGCACCCTGAGGGCAGCCCTCCCTTGGGCGAACCTGCCCACACCTGCTGTCTTAACACTAGTGTTCCATCCACTTCACTCCTTTTCTTCAGCCAGTTATATTTCTACTGCAGGGGTCAATTATGAGATGAACTGAACAAGGGCCAATTATGTAAAAATGGATGGATTGTACTTGTAACTGAATTGCTGGTTGGTTTCAAGTTCTGCACTGGAATGAATCTGTTGTTACTTTTCTGAAGAAAAAATAATTACTACAAGCAAGTTGAATGATCTTTTGTTTTGTGTTTGTTCAATTGTATCTCGTCTTTGTATAGATAATGTAAAAGGAACACGAGACTCCATTCTGCCTCCCTCCCAAGTCATCTGGAAGAAAGTATAAATTCTATCTATAAAAATATAAATATCTACAAATCTATATATCACTGAAAAGGAAATGATTTAGTTTGTGTCATTTTAATTTGTGCATTTGAGAATGTGACTTGAACCATTGTTTTCCCTCTTAAAACACCCCCACCCACCTGACTGACGAAGAGGAAAAATGGAGAAAGTCAGAGAGAGAAATTGTCCAACCATAACGCCGCCCCCCTGCAGCAGAGGGGTAAAAAGACGAGGGTTGTGGCAGTTTCATACCTTATCACAAACATTATTGCATTATTTTATTGCTATCACTGTCGTTTTGACTGGAGGATTTACTACGATGCATGGGGGTGATCCTGCTGTTTCTGTATTTACAACCAAATGGCCGTTTGCCTCAAACATCTTTCGCACAGTGATTATGTATGTAATTGGGGGGGGGGGGGGTCTTTAAAGTTAATTATCTTAATTGACTACTGCTCATTCGTCTTGGTTTAGTGTATTATTCCTTTTTTGTGTTTTTGTTCTTTATAAAGATATTTTTAGCACAGTAAAGGAGCTACACTGGTTTATTTAAGTTTGGCGGTATCAGGTATAGAACCTGATGTGAGAGTAGCTGTGTTAAACAGGACAGTGGGTCAGGTTGTATGTGTGTGTGGTGGATGTAACCCTGCCCCCTCCCCCCTCCAACCCAGCAGGCCGTGCCCTCGTGTGCTGTCATCAGTATACACAAGACATGACTGATAGATGAGTGGCGACTGAAATAATTGAATAACCAAAGGACTAAACTGTCAGTTCCCCATTGATTGTAATGGCTTAGTGCTCTACCTACTGGATTTGTTATGACTGGTGAAATTTCTCCCCGAGTGAACTCTGAGTCAGCGTTGAGTCACCGCAGAAGCTGGTGTCCAGGTCTTGACTCCGGTGTGCAGTGTGGGAAGGATGGGGCGCTCTGTGTGTCTGCTCCTATTGTAGTTGTGCCTGTGGATGAGCGCCTCCTTGTTCCCTTTTGCACCACAGTACTGTAAGTAATTGTCTTTTAAAAAAATAAATAAATAAAAAATCAGTAAAATCCCATCCTACGTATACTGTTAGCTCTTCATCGTACCCAGTGCTGCTGCATTCTCAATAGCAGGAGCGGTTTAGCCAGTTTTTCGAGTGTGAATGTACAAGCTTCATACATGCCTGCTTCGACTGAGCGTGAGATGTACTGTGCTGATTTGCGTCATTAATGGTTATTGCAGAAAGAAGCCCCTGCTGTGTCTGGATCAGCCGGCTCACCACAGTCGGGCACCGAGGCTTTCTGAGCTTCCACTTCCCTCTGCACAGAGCGTGTGACCATTTCGAGTTCTCTTTGAAACTCCTTTTCCAGTTCATTCAAATTCAGCTCCTGTTTGCAGATTCCTCGTCCTTTGGTATCAAATTCCAAGGATGACGGAGTTTGAGGCGTGATCGCCCATATGGTGTGTTGCTGTGTCACTGGGCCATAAAAAAACGATAGCGTGCGAGATGGGGGTGCGTAGCATGGCTGGGGTACGATCTCTGCGTTTCCAGCCACTCTGAAGCTCTCCCAGTTGGCCGCTATAGAGTTTTATGCTTACCCATGATCAAAATTACAGCTGATGAGTACGGATGTGTACTCATCAGCTGTAATTGCACTTGGTGCGAATTGTGTAGTGTCTCCCCACTGCTGTGCAATGGGACTGTGGCACCCCCTCGTCAGCAGCCTCTCCAGTACCGTCTGGGTTCGGGGCTCTAATAATACGGGAAGGCAATGTTAAAACGAAGGTGCAGAGGCAGAAAAGGGTGGACGGTCTTAAATGCAAATGTGAACTGCTTCGGAGAACACCTGTGCACATCTGTATATTTTTTCTGAGATTTTGTTTTTAATAGAACTTTTTCTTTCCAGATTTTGTTCAAGGTGCTGGGAATCCTATCTTTCTTCAGGGTTGATTTTGTCACTTTTTTTCCATTGCTGTAATTTACAATTTTTGTGTCACAAACTGCACAATTGGTGTGGCCAGGGTGGGACAATGTATTTGTTTTTTTGTGAGGAAAATAATTCAATGATAGTAATAAACAAATGGCATTAAAATGAAACTGGTGTTCAGCATGTTTGCTAAAGATTCTTAGTTGAACAAAATCAGATTAATCTGAGGGGCCCTAGCAAGTAACCAGTTCATTAATCAGCACCATGTCTCTCTCTCTCCCGCAGTGGATTTTAAGCCACAGTTCCCCCACCCCCAATCAGACTACCACCAGCACAACTGAGCCAGGTAATTAAGTATTTACATAGCATTGTGATTGAGGTTTGCAGTTAGGGGAATAGGATGTAATTCTCCATGTGTGAAAAACAGAATGGAGAACATGAACCCAGCTAGTAGATGGGATCACTGGCAGCATGTCAGTATCCGTAACCAAGACATCTGTCAAAAGTTAACATTTTATCAGGTCCCTCAGTATACATTACTTTCCAACCACGACAATGCAAATTTAGCTTTATTCTATATATAAAAAAAGTCACAAGCAATTCCAGTCTAACGTATACAATTCACACACACACCTTCACAAAAATGTAAAAAGGTAACTAATGCTGTATGCTTCCTGCGATTCATCACATCAGTGTTTGACAGCAGAAGTGTTTGTGCATGATTGCAAGTTTAGTGTGTCAGTGTTTGGATCAAGTATTAGAGTAGTGCTTTTATTTCTTCCTACACTATCTAAAAAGGTAGAGAACATTTCTAATGCCTTTTCCCCCCAGTGTACTGGGAACAGCACAGAGCTACTTAATGTTTATCTAGATGAAACTGATCCTCCTTTTCTTTCACTTTGATTAACATCCCAACATTCACAGTGCTCCTCCGTTTCAGGAAACCTGCCCGCAGAAGGGTTCTGATGTTGCCATGGCAACAAGCTGAGGCCAATCCTGCCTTTTAGAATCCAGTGTATACTTCTGTTTTCAGGTTTTTGGTTTTCTTCACAGCAACGGGACAGTTAACGGAACCTGTGTGAACATATGGCCGCCTTGGAGGTAAAAAAAAAAAAAAGTGGGTGTGTTCCACTTGCCCCAGGGAGCAGTAACGGAACTCTTAGCCGGGCCTGCAGCTATAGTTTGTCTTCGGGGGGGGGGGGGGGGCAGTGGTTAAGAAGGAATTATGTGGTGTAGTAACTGGGTGGCTGGGTTGTACAGGTAGGGGAACAGGTAGAGGGATTAGTACGCACA
>JAODLD010000002.1:24977949-25008228 GCA_026781065.1 Mormyrops boulengeri | reverse complement strand
GATGCCAGCTGTCACGCATCTGGCACTAGACTCACGCTTTCAGATTTTCACGCTCACAGAATAAATCTTACGGCAGATGTATACTATTCCATTAGAAACTTGTACCAAAAGTGTTGGGGTAGCTTGCAGACCCTACAGAATATTTACAAAGTAATAAAACTGTTACATACATGTAAATGCGTGTGCATATGTTTGCAGACTTGTCTTAAATTGCAAATCTCACTCCAGCCAACTGACCAAAGTTAGCAACCCTGAATATTATCAATAGAGTATGGTCATACACTGCATGTTTTATGCAGGTAAAACGCTTTGAACATAAAAATTTCCCTCATAATTATTGTTTTATAATTTATGAACAAGCATTTCCTCCACTTATGTCGAGAGTGTATCTATCTATCTAGTTCATGTTCATGTAGCCTAGAGATGGTCGGTTCTTATAAAACAAACGATTTTATTGTAAAAGACAAAACAAATTAGAAAGAATAAAATGGCGATTTAAATACAAGTAGGCCTACTTCTTTCGAGTATGGGAAACAATAAAATTGAATTAGTATATTTAAAGGTTTGTCATTTGCTTTATGAAAATACATTGAAACCATTCATGGGCCAGACGCGCATGAGCAATGGATTTATACGCGTGAGCGACACTGAGGGAGAAAAAGGCTGGTGTTCGCAAGAGGGCGGTAGCGAGCCATGCGGACGGTAAATGTCAGCGTCACATGAAACAGAGAAAGATAAATACAAAGTTATTATTTTGTCCATGGACCGCGGGACTGAGTGGGGGGGGGACACAGTGACCAATTTGGAGCATTATTAAAAATAAAGTGATGAAGAATCATTAGTAAAAAACGAATACAATAATTTCACGCAAACCAATCAAACTTTGTTAATAAAAGTCTGAGGTTTATCCGTGTTTTAAAAAACAAAATGTGATTTTAGGCAAGGGCAACGAGATGGGTTACTGTTTGAGTATTTGATATTTACCAATCGCCAGTATTATAGGCAAAATCACGTCATCGGCAGTATTAGCCAATTAAATCTCAACGTGCATCGCGAAGCGATGAAGTATGTTCAAGATAAGCAGGCTTCGAAAACTGAGAAAAATTGAGGCAGGACGTTGTATCTGAGGTATTCACAGACTAGTGGACATGACTTTCTGCCCGCCTCATTATAACCCCCCTTGATTAGATGCATTCCGCGGTCCATAATTTTGTGTTGCTCATATTGTTTCGACTATGTCGTGTAATCGAGGGTTCAATCGGTTATTTATAATAAAGGAAACCTGAACTAACAATCATGTGAGAAGATACGATTATCAGGAAGTTAACATATCCATTACGCAAGTTAACACAGAATAAAGATAGTGTGGAATACACTCTTTCGGTATTGGATAATACCCTCTTTATTTTTTTCCATCAAACGTTGTCTTGTGACCTATGTATGCTGTGCACTCACTCGTTGCTGTGTCACGCATTTCGACAGATCCGACGGTAATGGATTACCGTAATGATTCTTACTTCGAACCTGGTCTAAAGTACACAGATATAGTGTTAATACTTATAATTCCCATTGATTTATTTTTTGTTGTAATTTTGCGAGAGAATGCAAAACAGTCTCAATATAACCCAATATTTCCCAAACCTATCCCCTTGGGTTTTTTTTTAATCCATTCCACAAACTACAGATTGTTTCTGCCTAATGTATATGTTGGGATAAACTGTACCTTAAGGCATTTCACACGGATTTAATCATAACGGCATCCCTGCTAATCTGGTCAAGCAACAAAAACACACGAATCATGTCAGACGCCGCCCTTGCTTTTGCACAATCTGACCAGCGACCGCAGAGCATGTTGATAAATTCCCACTGAGCGATGAGAAACTAGCAGCAATGAATACTGCATGGATGCTGCATGTGCCAGAGCTGACAAGAAGACAAAGCTATTGGAAATATTAACAATTCCCTTAATACTCTAGTAGTGTGGTGTGAATTTCCTTCAGGAACATTTCAAACACTTTCTGTGCGTGTTTTTGGGAAGAATTCTATTTTCCCTTAATTTCTTTGTTGCTCTCAAGGTTCAATCTCCAGATGGAAGAGAAATGTGTCTTCTGCATTCTGCCATGTTTCAGCGGTCTTTACCAGGTAGTTAGAGCAAAAATGCAAAGCAATTGTAATAACTTGGGACATGTGACTTTAAATCGGCAGATCTGCAGTCCCTGCTGGCTGAAATGTTCTTATTGTAGGCTTCACAGATCTTCAGTTTGCCACTTAATGACTGACTTGTCATTATCTGCTTGACTTATGCTCCCTGTGATTGTGCAGTTTTTAGAGAGTCTATCAAGAGCTGCGGGAGTGAGAAGAGATGAGGGATAAGTGGCCAGGGTGTTGGTTTGGCTTCAACAATTGGTAGGGGCCAAATCAGCCCCGAACCCCCAGTTTGGCTAAACACATATGCGACCCCCACTGTCTTGGCATGGATAAGTCCCTATTTATGAGGTCACGATATCCCATTTGTCATATGAATTCAGCATCTGTTTTTCATTTGATATACGGTGGTGCAGATATGTTGTTAAATGCAGCAGAAACCTTTAGACTTTCAGAACAAGTGGTGTATATTCCTAGGTAAAGCAGAACCCACTAATTAGACTGTCAAGACCAGTGTTTGATGGCAAACCTTTTATTGCCAGATTGATTTAGTTTATGGTAATATAATACCATATGATGATTACTAACATGAATGAAACAACTGCATGCATGTAAAGCCTGTGGCCTGGTTGATGTTTTAAGAGTTGTAATTACTCCAAAGGATTAAAAATTTACTAGATTGAACTAGATTGAAATAAATAGTAGACATGTATTATACAGTATTTTTAATATATATTTTAATATATATATATATTTTGTATATATAACAGTATTATAGATAAACACATCTGCAACATATTAATTAAATGAATGACTCATGTTCTCAAGGCTAACGTTCGTTTCTTCACACTATCTATTTCCATCCCACGTGGTGTATATAAGGTGTCTTGAAATCTCTTTGGACAGGCATATTCCTGGGAGACTAAAGCCAGAATGAGAATCAAAATACGTTTAGTATCCTGGAGGAAATTGTTGATAACTACAGACAGCACAGTGCACAGATACACAAAACACATATAGACAATTCACAATGCTACATAAAACAATTTTTATATCATCATCATCTGTTCAGTCAAGTACGACTCTCGGTAACTCTATGGATCTATGCCTTCCATGTCTTCCAATCTATTGCGGCTTCTTTAAGTTCTGCTATGCTCAGTTCAGTATCGTCCATTTGGTGTCTAGCTTGCGTATGTGTGCGCTAATGGATGTGTGGTGTGTCGCTCCACACGCGCTGTAAATCCAGTCCCCCCCAGTATCAAACTCTTTCCGACGGAATTGATGAAGATTTTCTTATTAGTTATTGCACAAAAGATAAATAAATAGGCAGATATTTAATTATTAATTAGTTCCTAGGTAAGTGGCAATATTTTTGATTATTCATGCTATATATTTCTTATCAGGATAAGACATCACACCTCTCTACACTTTATAATTGTCATTAACAACTTACCAACAATTGAGATTGTATTATAGGCATCTGTTTCATATTTTAAACTATCCACTGATATATTATATAGCTCTCCGTAACGCTGACCAGGATAGGGGGCTTTAACCGATGGATACTGATATATCAATCCTGTTGCTGTTCATTTTGAGTGTTTCAAATACAGTTCCATACTTTCAAATGTAGTCTCTTAATATTATATCGTTTTCAAAAACACTGGAGGAAAGAACTTTAACGTTAATGTACTATTTGCAAACAGTACTTCTACTAGAATTGTTTTCCTGTTATCCAAACATATTTTTCTCTGACAATTAGAACTAGGAACCAAGTATACATAGCCGAGTTTAGACAGGAATCCGATGTGGAGGAACAGCGAAAGCGGAAGTTGCTGGTGTTGTTAGACGTGAATGGCTTTGGTCAGGTTTGGCGAGTTTCTGGAGCAATATCAAAGCATCTGCTCCAAGGTCATGACAGGAGATAAAAATATCGATATCCATGCAGTACCGGTAAGCGGTGGACATCAATCAGAGAGAAAAAAAATGTAGATATTATTGACCAGTTCGAGAAATACACAATATATGCCTAACTGTAATTTCTGCTAAAATTTTAACTTCGCCGTCGTGAATCAAGTCTCTCAGTTATTCATCTATAAACTGTGAAGGGCTTGATTTATTGTCGTTGCCGGGAATGGTTATTTTGCACAAAACTTTCAATTATTTTCCCGATTACTGTTTTTTAAAACCAGAATGCTGAACATTTATTACTATTTTGTACCGTACAGAAAACTTGATTTCAAAACGCAATTGAAATAACTATGATTTTATCCAGTTTCCACATTCCTACATATGTTAATTGAATAGTCGTTTATCGTCCTTCACCATGAAGCCCTCTAGATTTACGATAAGAATGATGTTCTCGTTCTGTTCACGCACCCCTATTGATTTGTATTTAGGTTGCATATGACTTTTTCAATATTGTTTAAAAATAAACATATTATTTAATATCAAATAGTACCCATAGCTGCTCTAGTGTTTTGACGGTCCACTTTATGCATCAGTTCTCCTAGCAATCCACCATGAGGCTGAGGTTCAAGCTGAAGACTGTCTTTATCCTCTACTTCACGGTATCTCTTTTGGGGCTGATCTATGCCCTCATGCACCTGGGTAAGGACACTAGTTTTACACATCTTTTAGAACATGTTTCCTTGTAAGTGAGCCAGGATAAATGCTGCATTATGCATGACTTGGTGTTTTTGAACTAAGATGCCACATACTGTTCTAATGCATATACATGGTTGTCTGTTCACCATTAAGGTCAGCACTGTGAGTGCAGTGAGCATGACATGACGAAGGATCGTACCATTTCCCGCCTTTTAGGGAAGTTACACAGCCTCCAGGGGCACACAAAGAAAGAACCCACCAAGCCCCACCTGCCAACTATTTATGTAATCACACCAACTTATGCCAGGTACTTCTTCCTTTCCTGAAGGCTAAAGCTGTTTCTTTCTGGGGCTCTGTGTCATGTACATAGTGGCATGCTGCTTCTCTGTACTATAATAAGTATATTTTCATCCAGGCTAGTCCAAAAGGCTGAGCTAACCCGGCTGTCTCAGACATTCCTGCACGTACCCCAGCTCCACTGGATTGTTGTGGAGGACTCATCCCAGAGAACCGACCTGGTGTCACACTTCTTGGAACACTCGGGCCTGGTCTTCACTCATCTGCACATTCCTACGGTACAAGATCGCAAGCTCCAGGAGGGAGACCCCAACTGGCTGAAGCCCCGTGGCGTGGAGCAGAGGAACGAGGGGTTGCGCTGGCTGAGGGACAACATCTGGGCGGGCGAGGCGGTGGAGGGTGTGGTCTACTTTGCAGATGATGACAACACCTACAGCCTGCAGCTTTTTGAGGAGGTACGGGATGGACTTTCTGCCTTTTCGTTCTCTTTGCTCCCTGCATATTAATCACTTTCTTCTTATCCATCTTAGTCATTCATCCCAGACAGTACAGACGCTCCTCTACTTACGAACGTTCAACTTATGAACTGTCAGACATACGAATGAAGAGGATCTTTAAGTCCAAATTGTGTTCACTGGGCTCCCGGTTCCTGTCCGCAACATCAATTATTATTTTTTTTGATCCTCCATATCCGCCTAGTACGGCCGCTACTCCGGCCGCGCAGCAGCGTAGCGTGCATACTCCCAGCATCCTAGTTCTTTGTACTTTCGTATACCTTTAAAATGATGTTGAATAATGACTTACGAACACTTCAAGTTGCGAAAGGCCATTCGGAACGTATCTCGTTCGCAAGTAGAGGAGCGTCTGTATTTTCTCTGTTCGTTATGATTTGCAGTAGTTGTTATTTAATATAAATGAATTAATATAATCTGTCACCACAGCAGTGAGATGTGTTTGAAGCACAGTTGGAAGTAGTTGTCAGTCCTGGAGGGGGAGTTTTACCCTCCCCTGTACTCTTACTCTCCCTCTTCCACCTCAGTGCTGTAACAGAGACTCTCCTGCAGATGCGGTGGACCCAGCGGGTGTCTGTGTGGCCTGTGGGGCTGGTGGGAGGCATGCGGTACGAGGGACCTGTGGTGGAGCAGGGCCGAGTGGTGCGCTTCCACACGGGCTGGCGCCCCAGCCGGCCCTTCCCCTTGGATATGGCCGGTTTCGCCATCTCCTTGCGGCTCGTGCTGAGGAATCCCGAGGCCCGATTCGATGGGAATTCACCCATGGGCTTTGTGGAAAGCAGCTTCCTGCAAGGCCTGGTCACTATGGAGGAGCTGGAACCTAAAGCTGAAATGTGCACCAAGGTGGGCCTGCTCGTCTCTCTCTGTTGCCATTTACTAAGGTCTGGAAGAGTTTGACACCCAGCTTGTATTACTGTCAGGGCTGGGAAATGTATCGCATTAATGAATAGTGGTAATTTTAAAGATTGTTTTTATTTTTTTTGAATCACATTAAAGCATGCAGAATTTTGACACTCAAATGAGAGAATAGTATGAGCAAAGATTTTTGCTATAATATTCCTTCCTGGTTGTACACGAGGTGAGAGTTTAGATTATGAAGTTGCAGAGAATCCAAGAATTCAAAGATAAAATCAAAATAATCAGTTAGCATCTCACAGGGAAGCTGATGTTACCCGTTTTCTTTCTTGTTTTAATAAACTGCCAGGCAGAAGCATACATAGGATAAAAATAAAGTAGTCTGCAGTATTTCTTTTATTTTATTGAAGGCTTATACCTTAAAATCTTAAAACTGTGATAAAAAAAAATTCGTTTAACATCCCTACCTATAATACAATTCCCTGTCATGCTGCCATTTTTGCATGTAGTCTTTTGAAAAGTACCGAAGTTCAGCATGTACTTGCTTGCAGGTGGGATTTTTTGGGAAGTGGATAATCTGCACATCACAAGTTTAGTTAAATCATTAAACAAATATTAAAATGAGTCATTGTCACAAACTTGATTATTTTTGAGAAAGGAAAAAAATGAATGATGAATGCATTGAAATAGAATTTGTTTTTTTTGTGCAGAGTGATTGACATTATCTTAACCTTTTAGGTATATTAAAATCGTCATTTGTTGTTCTGATTTGATGACTTTTTAAATCAGTTTGCCCCAAATAGGTAGCTAAAAGTAAAAAAAAAAAAAAAATACAAAACTACATAAAATGTTTTTAAAGCTTTATTTTTTTAGCACGCAACCAGCAATAAATACCTAATTTGTATAATAAGATGTGCATTTTGCTGAATTTTTTATTCGTTTTGTATTTTTTCTTTCCTTATCTCCATAACTCTTTTCCTGGATTTGATGAAATAGTTTTGTCTGTAACCAAAATAAATAGTAATATAACAAAACTGATGTGCTACCCCAGAGGCAAAATTGACAGTTTAGACAATGGAGTATATGAAGTGTTGAATGAGTTGTATAATTTGAGTCTTATCTTCAAAATAATTTTATAAATTGGAGAAAAATATGTTACGGCAATGGTTTCATGAGAAGGAACCATATACTCTCCTTTGTCTTAATTTCACATTAATTTAGAGATTCAATGTGTAAATATAAGTTTTAATGTTAAGTGCGATTAATCACTGAAAGCTGTGCGATTAATTAGTTAATTTTTTTTTTATCGATTCACAGCCCTAATTTTTATAGATCTTCTGTTAATCACTGATCTGGAAATGGACTGATGATTCAGGGATCTTCAAACTGTCCTTTTTGGTATTTTATGGAAAAATACTAAAGTGGAAATCATGTATTCCAATGGGAAATCCTCATCTGCATCTACTGGTCAGCATAGGATAATGTACATACATTTTTATTTACCCATAAACAGCTCATTTAAGTAATGTATCACTTAAATGACTGTTATACTAATTTAATTAGATGATTTAAAAATTTATCAGTGTTTTAGAGTAACAGAAAATGCAGCTACCTGGGATGTTTTATGGATAAAGACCAGTAAAGTAAAATTATCAACATATGTTCAGGCCCTAAAAGTCAACAAAAACCTATTGGTGATGGTAAACTTTAATGTCCATGAAGCTGTGCTTTATGTCATACAGTGTACAAGCTATTAAGTGACTGGATGTCTGGTTCTGTTCGGGCTTTTCTGTACAGGTACTGGTGTGGCACACCCGGACTGAGAAGCCAAAGATGAAGCGTGAGGAAGCGCTGCAGGCTCAGGGGCTGGGCTCTGACTCAAAGGTGGAAGTGTGAAGCAAGGTGCCCAAGGAGTGGATTAGCATAACCTCAACCTATCCAGGACTGGTTCCATGCACACTTGAACTGCCCAAGATTGCCTGGGACAAGCCTGGTTGAGATGTGAGTGCTAAACTCACTAAAGAGAAGGCTTATGATTGGATGGCTTATCTCTGGGGATGATGCAAGAACACCCCCCACCTAGAAAGGAGTTTACCTCATAAAAACAACCTCTCTTGTCTGTTAGATTCCCTTTGCACATCCTTAAAGCTCATTCAGACAACAGGGTCAAGGAGGTGGGAACTGCAGACTCCTAGTGGAGAGGAAGAAAGCGGTTAAGAGGAACATATAGCTATTTATAGAGGTTAAAGCATAGAAGTCAAGGATAGAGAGCTTGGAAGGAAGGGAGGCTAGGACAAACAACATACTTGAAAAGTAAACACTGAAGTAGATGTTGGAGTAGATGTTTCTTCATCCTTATCCGCCTCTCTCCTTTGAAACATGCCTCTGCTAACTGTCATAGTAGAATAACCTAGAAACAGCTTTGTACATAGTGTAAAACAATGGGAGAACAAAACTATTTACTGACAAAGTATAATTGCTGGATGTATACCTGCCTTAATATATATTCACCTGTATGATTGCATGTGTGTATATGGCTCTTCAGGTAGTTTTTAATGCTTAGGTTTGAATCTCAGTATATTATGCATGTTTTGTGGTTTTTGTAATTTAGCCCTGTTCCATCCTTAAACTAATAAAACTCTTCCACAGCTAACACTGCGTCTTAATCATTAATTAGTACCAAAACCGCCTAAAATGTAAAGAAGTTAAAGAAAGACTATCAAAAACATAAAGAAGTGAAATAAATGGATACATAAAGGATTATTATGCTCCCATTCACACTGCCCTTCGCTTCCTGGGCCGAGGTGAAGATCCAGCATGAACTGGACAAGTGGCTGGAAGAATAGATTACATGCTCCAATTGTTAGTTATTAAGAAGATCACAATTCTTAAACACAATGAAAATTATCAAAAAATATGACCAGGAACTCAATATGAAATATTACGAACTTAAAAAGAAATTGAATAAAGGCTACACATCAGATATCTGAGGTATCTGCAGTATTATACTTAAAGTGTTTGTTCCAAATTGCTTCAACAGATACTAATGCATTAAATAATCTACATAAGCTATGTGCCCTTTGTCCCTCAGAGTGTGACGGAGAAGGAGAACTTTGTCGGTACAACACAGCAACACTCTTTCGTAATTAGTCTCGTGTGAGCACTTGTACTTCATTTATGGCTTAATTGTGGTAGTATTCAGATCTGTTCTGGCTACTTTTCTGGGCAAAGTCTGTTCCAATATTCTCATTGTTGGTACATCTCCCATGAATCTGTTGATGGCTTGAAAATTTGTCTCTTGCAGCCCAAAATTGAACATAATTTCCATTTTCTATATTTGTATGGTTGTTTTCTAATTCTCTGTTGGTGATCTTCGAAATTATGAAATGACATGACAGCAGAGACACATTGTATTGTGCTAGGAAGCTAAACACTAACGCCCATCAGCCCATTCTAATTGTTCATTTGGATCCACCTCACAGATCAGAAAATTACCGCATTGTACTGGGTATATACCATGCCATATGGCGGTTTCCCCCGGTAACTCCACTGAATCAATTCTCAATTTTTCTAAGTAAACATGCAGCCTTTGCTATTGCTAAATAATCTTAAACGTATGCTACTTTCGACAAAGTTAATCATGTGACCTTCTTTTCCTTACTCTACAATGGTGTTTCCCAATCAGTTTTTGCACCCTCCCAGTCCATATTTTTGCCTGGTAGGGATCGAAAATGTGGACTGGCTGGGGGTCCCCAAGGACCGGATTGGGAAACACTGATCTACACCATCACACTCTTGGTGTTGTTTAGGTGATCCATTATGAGACCTCTCTTTCCCATGCTGTACATTTGGTCCCTTAGACTATTCCATCTCTTAAGGCTTCGCCTACCAACTGTATACTTAATGTATTTATTTCCTTCCCTTTATAACACATCAGAGAGTCTTATGAAGTATTACTTAGGTCGACATTGCCTGTCTGCACCACTGTCTCCTGTATCTGCCTGGTGGCTCTCTGCCTTAACCACACATCCACTCTGCTGATCCACCACTAATGTTTGTGGATCTCCCAATCACAACTCAAATTTAGCTTAAGACTCATCCTCATTTACATTCAGTGGCAGTGTTTACCACCACGCAAACCATGCATTTTCACCTTGGGGACCCCCTGTAGGCCAGAAACAGTCAGTACACTACAAATTAAATAAACACATTCCTCGTTTAGGAGATTCCGAAGCAGCGTGTTCTGCTAAACAGCCAGCTAGGATCTTCTGACTCTTCTCAACAGCTGTTTATTTAGTCTTTGAAACATCTGAGGCCCAAAAACAACGAAACCACCTACAGTGCTAACCACTTTTTTTGCTACCGTTCCTCCCTGAAGTTCCTTGTTCCTCAGCTATTCATTCTTCTGTTCTTTCATTCTTATACCCATTTTACCTGCCCATGTTGTTGTACACCCCTACCTCAACCATCACTGAAGATCTTTAAGCTCAAAGCCCAAGTCATACGTACAACCACAGGATACCAATGCAGTCTCTTTCTGTGACTAGCCTTCCCTGTATTATCAAAGCTTGTGTTTTATATTTTAAAGTGAAATTACTGTATAGCGGTGTCAGTGAGGTACAAAATATCAAAGAGAATGAAAAATATCTGATATACTCTGGTATTTATCTGGTACTTATCACTATGCAACCCAGCCCAGAGCTAAGATCTTTTGAGCTGTAAGGCTCTCAATTTGTCCATGCAGAGAGAGATGTTAACTAACCCATATATTTATGTATCTGAGCAGAGATACATACTGTCACACAGAACTGACCACATGACCAGCGCTGCCTGGTGACTAATCACCCGACACATACCCTCATGTCCTGTGACTCACGTTAAGAGCAGGCCAGCCAACCACGAGCCCTCTGCTTCACACATGAACAGCCTCAGCTGGATGGCAGACGCAGGCTCCAGCATGCACAACGACCTGACACACATTCACTGCCTCTTCTCTGAGCAGGCGCTGCACCCATCTCTAAGCTACATCTTGTTGTCACTTCTTGCGTGATGCATAACCACCTCCATGTACAGCTGTTTCTCCATCACGTCTGTCCTGCTTTTATCAAAGCAGGCGGTCTATCCCCCTGCTTCTCCAAATGGGGATAATCAAGTTAATAAGTACATTTTGATTACAATTCTTCATTCTTGCCGTGGTAGGGATTTACTAAACATATTTAGTAATGTATTTAAGAATTTTTTCAGGTATGCTTTTAAATCACGTGGACCTCTCCCTCAGGGTAGGACCCAAGTGTTGCCATACTACCGGTGACGCCTCAGCACTACACTGGTTCCGATCCCCAACAGGCCAGACCCAATTGGCTCTCTAGCGGTTTCGACTCTATCCAGTGAATTGAGATGAATACTGGATTCCTTCGGTGCTGTGTCTCTTCGGAGAGTCCTTGGGTACTGCTAGTCCGACTTTGTGTTGAACAAGCGGTTCCTCGTGGAATCTGGAATGAGGCACATCACCTGCATTGTGAGTTACAGCATATGCCATGTGGTGCGTTTTCCTGAGGGTGATCCGGCTCGCAGGATCCTCACGGCTGAGGACCCAAGCGGCTTGACCAGGCCAAGGGGACGGTCACGCAAGTCCTGACTGCAGCAGATAGACGGCCATTTCCGGAGGGTGGGACTGGACCGCATGTCAGCCTGGGGGGGTGGGAGCGCCAATTGGGATCCTGAGGTGTTTCATCATGTGGTGGGTGCAGCAATGCACTGTGTCAATGCATACTCCCCAACCTGACCTCTCCCAGTTGGTGATTGCATACAATTACTGACATGTCTTAACTTACTTTCTACCCTCATAATAACCAAAGATTCATGGCTAAAATGAATGTTAGACAGGGCAAACCATGAGTATTTTAGTGTAATATCCCAACATAGAGATGTCATTTTAAAAAAAAAAAAAAAAAGCTCAATGTACAAGAGACACTCAGGAGTAAATAAGATGAGATTTAAAAAATGTTTGTTAATTGTCAGATAATATCGAGCACAAAGCCCCTATCAGTGTGATGTCCCTATAGAGTGTAAATCATTAACTGTTAACTTTTTATGTGTGTGATCTAAGCCAGGAGAGATATTACATGAGCACATTAAGCCAACGTCCTCTGCTACGTGTGTGTGGGTGGGTGTTTGCCTTGGTGACGGCAGGTCCAGGCAGGGTGTCTCACAGCAGAAAGCGGAGCTCACTGGTGGAACAGCACAGACAAATCTCTGACTGACTCCAGGTAAGGGCTCTCTCTGTCTCTCATTATCTGCCTCAAGCGTTGCAGTCGCTCATTTGACTGAAAGCGCATATATTTGAATCTGTTTTCAGCTACATAGATTGTAATATTATATGAGCCCAGTTTATTTATGCTAAACTTCATTTTGAAATCCTGAAGAAGCAGTGTATCGCTACGTAAAAGTGAAATAGGCAGAGAAGGCTTCATTCACCATGACATGAAATTAAATATGATGCATAATGCAGAGTGTGATAATGTTTACTTTTATACACTTGTTTAAGTCGATGTTTCTAAAATAGGTGATTAAAATGTGTTATGAAGCATTAGATTATATAACTGGATATTGAAGAGGAACAGGTGAATCACTGGTCAGCTGTTTGTGAAATGGCAATGGAATTCAGATTAACCTTAAATATTTCAGTCAAAGGGAAAACAATTTAGTAATATTGTTCTTGCGTCACCCAGCTGTGGGAATCATTCCTCTGATAAGTAATTGCCACGGATTTGTAACTGAAATCAATTTCCTCTCAAATTCTGACCTGACAGAAAAAGCAAGGGAGCAACTATGACCATTGGCAAGACTCGTAAGAAGACCCTGAAGTTCCTGGACCGGGCCGACGGCTCTTACTGGCTCCTGGATGAAATGGAGGTGCCAAGGGAGGGAGAGCCGATAGAACAGGAGCAAGATAAAGGGAGGATGGGAAGAGGAGATGAGCGAGAGGGACATTCCACGCCATCGCGAGCACAGAGTGACAAACGCGAGCCGGACGTTTTTGATTTCAATACAGGCATGATGGAGGACGACGGGACGGCCACGCTGCTGAGGAGGAAACCAAGTCGCATCAGCAGCCGCTGGAGACGGAGGAGCGGCTCCAAGAAGTGGCCAGACCGTCGTACGGAGGTCCATTCCGCCAACAAGGAAAACATGGCCCCCCCAGCGTACATGACGGAGGTACCAGCACACACCGAGGCAACGGAGCCGGCCAAGCCAGTTCTGCTCCATTTTTCCATGAAAGATGACACAGATGATAAGGTTCTGATTTTTGAGAAGGAAAGAAAGGATGGCCAGCATGCGGAGGAAGAAATAAAAGCAGTGAAGATGAAAAGCCTGAGGAATTACACACGGGTGAGGGCCTAGGCTTGGACACTTATCTCTTACATGTTCTGCTACCTGTTTATGCAGCTGAGCAAGCTGGTGCTACAGTTGGCGGTACAACAGCAGTATCCTATTGCCAGTGTTACCCAATGACCCTCATGCCCAGAGTCCTGCACACAACCACAGGCTGGTACAGAAGAAATCACATGGGCTCTCGCTGCACAGACTTTAAAGGTGCGCGGCTGGGCTGCGATACGGCAAACCGTTGGCAGCCCTAGCCTGAATTCCTGCTGCTAAAGCACTTGCTAACAACCACTGGGACAATACTGTTCCCCGTAGGGGTAGATTAAATACACAGCCAACTGCTGTTGAACGAACAGCAGTAGAAAGCTTTGTTTCTTAAGTGCCAGGAAACACTGCCAAGATTTAAACAATAAAGTACAGAAAATTCTACTTAATTCAGCATAACGAGTGACAAATTTAAGGTTATACTTTTGCTGCTTCAAGAATTGTTTTGGAGACATATTTCTCTCCCCTTATTTTCTGTTTACAATTTATACACCAGGAGGGATGTGGGTATGCAGCCAAGAGATAAGGCACACACACACACATTTTTCCACATGTACATGGTCAGCAACCATCATCTGAGGGTGTATGAGGCTGAACTTTGCAAGCAACTCAAGAAGCAGACCATCTGCCTGTCAGCGTTCCTCTTTTGTTGTGACTCTGTGGTCTACGTCAGCATTGATGCCAGACGCTCTCGATTAATCTGCTCCTGAGGTTCATCCTGCTTATAACTGAACCTTCATCATGTGCCTATATTGACATAGCAGTGACTTGGTCTTGTATGTATCTGTGTTGTGATCACCTATTCATTTCTCCCCTCCAGGCTATTGACCGAGCTTTCCGCAGAGGCTGGGAGACCTTTGTTGCCAACCTGAATAGTGTGACTCTCAGTCCTATCTCCTCTTCACCGCCCTCCTCGCGCTCACCGACAGAAATTTACTGCCGTTCCTCACTTGCAGAATACAGATAGAACAAAGCCCAGGATGCACCTAAAGGAGATATTAATCAATCTATTGTATCTTGATATTACTGTATTTGGCAACGCTTCACATTAACCGCACCTTCATAATGCATTCATTATACAGTCATAGAACATTCAGTGCACCTTCATAATGCATTCATGAAACATTCATAAACAGTAAGTATACCTTAACAGCTTTATTTTATATTATAAATAATAACAAACATATGATAATAACATACAATATAGCTGTATGAAGTTTGTTATTAATGTATATTAAAGCTGTGACGGTATGTTAGGATGTGAAGGTAAACTTACATACTGCTTATGAATATTCTGTCAGTGTATTATGAACGCATTATGAAGGTGCACTGAGTGTTCTAAGAATGCATTATGAAGGTCCAGTTAAATGTAAAGCTTTACCCTGTATTTTGTTTCAAGATGAACGCTTGTTATATACATGTAAAACTAATTATTTGCATTCTTTTTCCCTGTATACTTACAGGCATTAGTCTAAAATGTATAACGCCTGCATTGTCCTTGTGTGGCATCATCTTTTGACATTATCGTTCAGTTACCAAGTATAACAGGTGACCTCAGCCAGAGACCAAAGGTCTGCTTCTATGACTAAGAAGGTTCGATGTTACATAAGCGAGTGATTGACTTTGAACTTCTTATGAACATTGCTGTGGCAGCGTCTTGGGCTATTTGGAAATGAAGTGTGTATCTGCAAAGGAAAGCAGGACCATGGACGCCTAAGTTGTACATAAACATATGCCAAACCACTATTATCAAAGTGAAAATCATCTGTAAGGAAAATGTTTGTAAAGAAACCTGTACGTGCATATGATAAAGAGCTCCTGTAATGTGATACGTATGTACAGTCTGGTAATGAAAAACAAATTTCTGTTAAGCAATATGTATGATTTCTTTCATTTTACATTGAACTGCATGGCATTGAGTGTCAAAGCGTAAAAGACCAATGATGCAACTGAAGTAGGACTGTCAACTGTGTTGCGTTATAGGTTATGTAGAAATAAGAAACCAGCTATTCAGGTATAGTCCTAATTACAGCAAGCAACTAAGTTCAATTAAGTCCACTTATTGGCAATTATTATGCAGTACAGAAAATACAGCATTCAGACAAGCTGGTCATAAAATGGAGAACCTACTGACAGCCCAGCCCTGAAACAGAGAAAATGGCTGCTTTAAAGTTAAGGTCCCCTACACCTGCTCCTTACCTACAATCGGTCAATCCAATAGGGGACACAGGCGGCCACAGACTTTGGAAGGGAGTGTTGACTTGCAAACCAATTTCAGCCTGCCTTAAATGGGTTAGCGGTGGTGGTGATGGAGCCCTAGGAGACCACATCGGCTAGCACTGCTACTGACTGCCTACTCATCTGTGTATGGTCTTATTAATTAATATAAAGCAGTTTCTAATTAAGTGTTGCAGAAGACTGACCTGTATTTCCCAGTGGTTAATGACTGACAGAGATACTCATTTTGGTATCTGATCCTGAATGTGTTTCACATGTTACCCACCTCAAGACTGCCTGTCCTCCGCTGCCTCATCCATCTCCAGATGGTTCTGGTCTGTAATCATCCACACCAGCAGTGAATCCATCAACCTACTAAAACTGCCTTTTGAGTCACGTTTCTTGTTCAGTATTGAGTTTCAGTTGTATCTAGACAGCCTTGGTGTCTCTGATTTTTTTTTGTCTTTGGTTATATGATTTTTCAGTTTGTTCTAGTTTCACTTAGCATCTTGACTCCTATTTTCCTATTTGCTGATTGTCTGACCTCAATTAGTCCATTTCAACTTGGGAACTTGCGTCCCACTTAGTCTTTCAGTCAGCAGCCCTCGTCCTGTCAGCGTTGGTACATGGAGGCTTGGCTCCTGAAGGACTGACAGGCCAAAGAGCAGGTATTCACAGCTCACGGCGTGACTGTGGTGGCGCATATAAACAAAATTCTTATTTTCTTGGTCCTGTAGAACCATTAACTGAAATATTGTGTGTTTCAATGAAACTAAACAATGTTAACTCAAATTAGCTAAATCCATTCATCTTCCACACCTGCACATTCACTACTGAGTAATGATAAGCCTCACGTCAGGTAAAGGAACACCTGGACTGTGATGGTACCCCACCGCAGGGCACACAGTCACGCACTATGAGGTGAACATGAATCATCCATTCACCATACTGTCTGTTTTTGCACTTTAGAAGGAAACCAAGACGCCCAGAGGAAAACTGGCACAAAGAACACATGCAAACTCCACACAAAGTGTTGCTCTAAGCCAAAGACAAGAATTTTTCCAATTATGTTAAACCAGTTGTCATTAAGAACAATTCTAAAAATACATATCATTACGTTTATACTTTAGAAGAAACAATACAAGATTCCCCATAGGTTTTATATAAATCAGTAAGTTTCCATTAACAATTACTCGCTCGTAGCTTTTTAATTATTGAAACTACGGAACTGATTATCATGGGGTGGGGGAAAAATCTAAAATATTTATTTTTCCTGCCAATTCTCCTAGTGAGCGACACGGTAAAAATCTCAGATTATCAGACAGGGCTGGAGTGGCATTAAAAATCGAGCCTACGATAAAATGTGGCGATCTAGGGGGCGGTGGATCCCCCACGATGTATTTTGCCGGCCCACAACCCCATCGAGCCACCGGGAAATTTATGTTTAGATTATATGTAACACACGTAACAGGTTTGTAGTTAAGTTACCACAACTAAAATATACAGCAATGCCGCTCGGAGCAGGCATGCAGCCAGAAGTAAATTTAGTGGAGGCTCCGTACGGCATGACCCCGTCTTGGCTGATTATTCCGACCTTCGACGGTCAAACCCGTAATTTCTCTAGGTGCTAGGCGCCATGCTGCCTTGCATGAGCCGCACTGGCTTTAGCAGGAAAAGGCCGGCGCTCGGCGCTTGTTTGCTGCCACCTGCTGTTTACTGGTCAAATTGCACCGCTTTTTTGATAACTTTTTGAAAATGGCGCTCGGAGGAAATGACGTTGTTTGAGTAAATTAAACTAATTAAATTTTGAATATTTTATTTTAATATGTTTAGATGCTGTACCATGATTAAAACTCTAAGCCATACAATGGTTTTAAAATAATTTTTGAATAAACGTCAAACTAGAGGATCCTGGGAAAAGACGGTGGTACAAAACGTGGTTCTCGACCGCCATCTCTGTCATTTCAGTCTGCATGAGGTACGTGAGCCGATGTTTATGAAGTGTAGAGGTGGTTTGTGGCCGATTTTTCTTTTAACGGGAAGTAGTTGTTAAGCGTGCTAACTGCATTGTAGTGTTTGTAAATATTATTTTAGTTGCCATTTCAACGCCAAAGCAACAATGCAGTTTCGTTTCCGAGGTCCGTGGTCACGAAGCGTGCTTTTAATCCACCATTTATCAAAATGCATTTTATCCATATTATAAAGAAAATTCTTTATTATTACTTAGAGTAATTTGAGTCAAGCTAAAACGCCTTGTGTTTGCGAGGTAGAACAGCGGTGAAATTTAATTATGATTTAATTACGAAAAGAGGGAGAAAATTAGGCCGATATTACAGTTGCAGTGGCATGGTGCTTTGGTCGATTAGCATATTTTATAAAATACATCTTTCTCTTACCCAGGACCGGAGTGCCGCCTGACCACGTGTCTGACAACATGGCTTCCACTTTCTTTCTTGTCCGGTGTCTACTGGAATCGGGATGACCCCCAGGTAACAGACGTAATTTCTTGTAATACTAAATGTCCCATTGCTACAGTGATGATATATTGAACTCTCTCTTGCTGAATCTTTTGAAGAAACTACTTTACCAGATTCTGAGTAGTAAAGGACATTGAGTACACTGGGTTAGCCATGAATGAGTAGTCTGTTGTAAAGATTTTAACAGGTGACATTTTATCCCCGGTCCCCCTTCTGCAGATGTTGCTGAACTCATCAGTGAGATTCTAACACAGGTAGCGTATGTTTCCATTTTGATTACTAGTGTGGAGGGAATCATGATGAATTATAACTGACAAGCATATGTCTGAATTTGGTGATGTTTATCCAATTCTGAAATCCTAGCCTGTTATACCTGAAGGAGCCAGCTGAGCTGCTTGGTTGTTAATGGGATTTTCCCCTCCTCCTTTAGGTCTGCTTCTAGCATCAGACCACTAGGGATGTTATGGTGAGGTAGGGTTCTCAGCATCAGGGTCTTGATGTTGGTAGTCCGCATGTCCGATAGGATGAATTGGGTCTTAACCCTTTGTTTTTTGGACGACTCATGTCTCATGGCAGCCTAGTCACCAAAGCCCTGATCAGACTGCATTGGGTTAAATGTAGCCTACATCAGTGACTGGAAATGAAGTAACTGGACTCTCTCATTCAGGGCTGCCCCTAATGGCGTTTCATGGATCTGGCATTTGGCCGGAATCGGACCAGCCATTGCAGGTAAAAAGCTTTTTTCTCCCCCTAGTAAGTTGGCTGAAACACTTCCAACACCCCAACCCAGTGGGATGCTGGCCTTCGGTAACTGGGTGCAGAGATCCCCCATGTTAACATGTGGAATGAAGATTCCTATTACCGCCCCAGTCTGACACCTTGTGACTGAGTGGTAGTTCTCTGACCACATTTTACCTAATTTCTCCAATCGGCCCAGGAATGGATCAATGAACTGCATACATTAACGATGGAGCCAGCAGTAAATTAAACTGTTTGCATCTTTGTGAATACTTTGTCATTTCAGGTTTGTCTGAAAGCTAATGGAAAATGTGGAAAAGATCCCGACACTCAAGGCTGTACTATAAACCAGTAGTGAAGCCTTGATATTTCATATGAAAGGTTAGTCTGTCTGGCTGAAGTCATGTCTCATCTCAAATTCATATAAGAATCTTGAGCCTGACATGTTTGCAAGTGATGAACTGTGTTACCGCCCCAGTCTGATTTCCGCTGACTGATTCGGTATCCTTCTGATCAATCGACTGCAGTTGCTGATGTGCTTATAAACTTGAGATTAGCGCTAACTTTTGATTTCTGTTCATTCAGGGTCTTCGGTGGGAGTGAGGTTTACTGAAGGCAGTGCTGAATATGATGCCTACTGATGACACTAGACGGCTCCCTTTTCTGAAGGATTCAATATTGTTAAACTGTGGATCTACAAATGTTTCAATGTGTCCTTTTTATTTTTTAATAATTCCATAAAAGGTTTATTTCATCATTTTGTCTTCTACGTATCTGTTGTAATAATTCAATAATAATGCAAATGTGATTACTTAGTTTGATTTTATTTCACAACGTTAAACTTTTCACGTTGTAGGCATGCATTTTATACAGCGTTAAAGAACGCCAATGTACGTGTTAAGGTCTTTCAGCACTAAGACGCGGAATATTAATGATGCATGGTTTTGACAATGTTTCTATGCAAATGGGTTATGACGGTCCGACATTAAAAAAAACTTCCCAGGAGGTTGAAACTAACTTTTTGGTGCCGTACGGAGAAAGATGTGCTGCTGTTCACAATGCAGTTTACTACACAGTGGCCCACTTTGCACTGACTTACGTTCTGACATAAATCACGTTAAATACCGCTTCCGTGTGTAATGGGTACGAACGTACGTAAGCCCACATAAGGACGTCAGCTGAGTAGGCGGTCCATGTGGCCTGGGACACCTTCACGTTCACACTGGTATAAGATTTTGACCATATGAGTCCCTGCCCACTTGTGATCGGATCACCCAGGACGCTTGTTAATACCAGGTTTGCACAGGGCCTAAATCTGGACACTTTAGTCACTCAAGCATTCATGAAATTCTGCTTTTAATCCAAAATGGGGAACTTACAATTATAAAACAGTAGGGATGTAACGATGCGGTGTGAATCGATTTAAGGTGGAGATTCAATGTACTGAACTGTTACGTCAGTCGACTTTTTTTTTTTTCTTCTTCTAGGGGTAAAGCAGATACTCCTGGTTTGCACACACTCGTGTTCAAATGCTGCAGGTAGACAAAGTAGAAATGCTGGACTGTATTTCCGAGACGTTGCACGGCAAGGACCATTATTCATAAAGGAAGTGCTACCTGGTGTTTGCGCTACGATGATTTTCAGAAACGTCCTTGTTTTGTAGCACTGAACACGCTTAATGGTTACACTCTTTGGTTAACACAATCTTTGTGCTGTGATGTTTTTGAGAAGTGACTTTTCTAGCACAAATTGCTCGTTCTTTTAAGCTATTGTACAATGGTCAAGACCCTGAGGTAGCTGGTAACTAGCCAGCTAAGTAAAAAATAAGTTAGAGATGCACGACATATTGGTTAACATATTGGTATTGACCGATGTGTCAGTCTTGGCAGATACCACTTTTATCAACATTCAAAGTACCAGAGATAATTTGCAAATTTCCCACCTGTGGGACTAATTAAGGCTCTCATCTTATCAATGAAACAAATACTAAAATAATGGACAGTATACAGAACATCATTCTTCTCATCTGCACTGGCAAACCGCCCCCAAGCGTCAATTCATTTAAGGTATTTTGTTTTAGCTGTATGGTTCAGTACTTGGGCTTTTGACAGTTTTATTAAGTTATAATGAAGTTTTGTGATCCTGTCTTTATATTCCATTGATATGTGCAATTAAGTTCCCATGGTAATATTTGCTAATTATTTTTAGTGACGTTAAAAAAGGTTTGAATTTATGTTATGAAACTTGATCATGACAGAAATTAAAGATCACTACCTAAAGCAGGGGTCACCACCATGGTGCCTGCGGGCACCAGGATGCCCCCAAGGACCACATGAGTCGCCCGCGGACCTGTTCTTAAAAATAGCACAACTCACCAGTGAGCAGCGTCTAAAATTTAAGTTTGTCCTGTTGCTACCCTTCTTTAATCACATTTGCTTTTATATAGATTTGAAAATGACAATATCTAAAAAAAAGCATTTAAAACATGTTTATTATTCATGAGGTTTAGATAAGTTTAGGAGGGCGTTTCAAACTGGTAGCCCTTCGTATGGCTCAGTACCCGTGAAGTAGCTCTCAGTTTAAAAAAGTTTGGTGACCCCTGCTCTAAATAAACGAATCACTATGGAGCTAACAACTTACACCGCTATAAAGCAGCACATAAATTTATGTCCCTACAGTTGGAATCAAGACTTGTTACATGCAACAAGTGTCAAAGACACAATAATGTAACACATAGCTTTTGTACACCTTTGACCAAGTAATTTTGCATGAAAGCGAGTTGATTTCATCCCAGTCATCACAGTTCTAGAATAATCATTGACTCTTTTACCTTTAACCAGTAAAGCAAAATACCCAATAAATATTCTCCTGTCTCTGGTACTATTTGGAACTTTGAATATCAGTCATTACAAAACTTGTACATTTCAGGAACATCATGCTTTAGTGTAAACCCACCGATTTTATCTCAGTGTGTTTTACTGAGTAAAGTTCACTGGATATCTGCAGAAGATGTAGGGCATTCATCTCCACGGATTTCCACGGCAGACGCTGCAGGCATTCAACCATTTCAGTTCACATCGGTGTCAACTGTACAACTGAATTAGTCCGCAGTGAATATTCTTGCCGCGATGTCATTGAGTAGCCAATCTACACCATTCAGTAGGTTCTCACCAGTCACGGCACTGCATCCAATGATGCACCAGTGATGCGTCTTAATATTATCCAAAGCCAGGGCCTGCAGACAGATATGACAGTCAAATGGCCTGCGCAGTAATAAACTGACAATTCACAGTATAAGGAAATCAGTAAGGCTGTATACATTCACATTGTTGCAAATAGTCTTACAGAAACCTCACAGCAGAAATGAACATGTGGGAAAACAGTCACACAGTAACTGGCAGGTGGACAGAGACAGATGAAGGCACTGGAACAGTGAAAACATTCTGCTATCTATGAACTGTATCTCCAAAAGGATGCTCACCTCTCGTATTTCATCTTTGGACAGCGCCCCAGGTAGATCCTGTTTGTTGGCAAACACCAACAGAGTCGCCCCAGCCAAACGCTGCGCAAATGAGACAGTCTGAGCTATTCCACGACACCGCACATTCCCTTAATACCAGAGGAATCACCACTGCATTACTGTATGGAATTATGAAGCGTATGAAATAATTAAGTTTGAACACACTACGAAGGTTTTTCCACTTTAAACACATTACAGCGTACAATGAAAGGTCATCTGGTGGCTCACATTGACACTGTAAAGCACTGAACTTGAGGGTCCCCCATATGTGAACTATTGCATAACATGGTGATACTTGGATGCACTAAAGTGCCACATGTAATTCACATATACAAGGGTAAACTGAGCTGAGCCGGTGTATGTCAGAAACCATGTTTATTGTAACAGCATCAATACACTAAGTTGTCTTATTTGATCTGTTTTTGGCAGCTAATTTTATTGGCAGTTAGTCAGTTATTGGCTCACATAACCTTGGGGAGTCATGACTGACTCTTATGTAAATAGGAATAGTAATAGAATAGTGATACTTTTTTAATCCCTGTGGGAAAATTCTCTTTTTTGGGTCACAGCCAAGGTCCACAGGGAGCTGGGGGTTAAGGGTCTTGCTAAGGGCCCACAGACATGCTGAGGCTGGGCTTGAACTAGTAACCTTCTGATCACAGACACAGAGGCTTAGCCCACTGAGTTACACACCCCACCGCCCTTACGCATCACCTTATTCCATTTATGGACCTTAAGGACATAAAGACATCTCCGCTCCAGGGACATCGAGCCTAGTTTATGCAGTGACTTCTCGTTACCCATTTGTCGATTAGTAAACATGCAGGTGTCGTTACATTTCCGTTTAATCAGTAGACACCTGAGGCACATCACCAACATAGTGCGGTCTAAGCTGAGCTTTCATTTTCATTGAACACTCAGTTATAAATGTAAGCAGTATCGAGGCAAGAGTTACACAACATCTTCCAGTGAAGCGAGAACCTAATAAGATTATTCAGGGACCAGAAGTGCCACTTTAAGAACATGCAGAGAAGCGGACATTTTTAGACGATTCCTGGAAGAGAAATGTAGTTTTTATAAAACATGCCCTAACTCAGCATTTGTATTGCTAAATAAATATGTGCGTGATTTCTTAACTGACTTTTCCCTCAGTTAGTGTCTATCTGCAGTTTTCATTCTGCATCATCGCTCTAAAGTCTAAAGGTTTGTTGCTGCAAAAAAACCTTTTATACAACGTATGTTAGACTACCTTCATTATTACCATATCAAGACCACTTAATTAATATCCTTTTGTCTAAATGTCATATAATTATTTTGAAGAAAGGAGTTTGTCGTGCGCAAATAATTTCATACACAGACTGTTAGTAATGTGATATTTTTAAACTGCTTCCCTGTTATATAAGTGAAATGATGTGAAAGTGATTAATTGTCATTCTTGACACACCACAGCACACGGTGCACAACAACAAAATGCGTCCTCTGCATTTAACCCATATGTGACATAGCAGGGGGCAGCTAATTCAGCGCCCGGGGAGCAGTGCTTGGGGGCAGTACCTTGCTCAGGGTACCTCAGTGGTACTTTGCTGGTTGGGGATTTGAACCAACAATCTTATGATTACAAAGTGTACTTCCCTAACCATTAGGACACCACTGTCCACAATATAAGTGTGATAATACAGGAAATATTACACCATTCTTAAATCAAACCACTTACAGCACCTTGTGCGATAAATAGTAGCAGCCTGTGAAAGTATCAAACTCTCTGGCCAGGGGCTCTATTTCGGGACAAACTAGGAGCCCTTGCTATTTCCTGGTATGGGCTTTGGATAAGGCCTAACTCAGGTGAGGGTCGACTTGGTGTTAAAATGGAGGTAGGATTGTGTACAAGCAGCTTAAAGAATACAATTTCATACATCAGCATCAACCCAAGGGTTTCAATAATTGAAATACAGTAACACAAAAGCACACACATGCAGTCCTGAGTCTTGGGCACATTCCAGGCAGCACGTTACCTCTTCCAGGAGGAGTGCACTGAGCTCCTGTCTGCAGTCCGCAAGTCGCAGTTTGTCTGCACTGTCGACGACCCACACCAGCCCATCTGTGCTCTCAAAATAGTTTCTCCAATAGGAGCGCAGGGATTTCTGACCACCAACGTCCCATATGTTGAGTTTAAACCTGCACCAAGTGGAAAAAGTAGTGTAGTAATATGCAGACACATGCAAGCTATTATTTTATGCTTATGATTTGGAACACAAACTCTCTCGTGCGCAGGAATGAGCTATCGATTTTTCACCTCTGTTGTATTACACGTAAAGGGTTAAGCAATCATTGTTCTCATTTGGCCTCAGCCTTGTCATTTTATTGCCTTTTGATAGGCATTCCTAGTTCATAAGAAGTAGTAATCTTACCCTCTGTGTTCAAGAGTTTTTATATTAAATCCAAGGGTGGGGGAAATAGTGCTGACATCTTCCCCGTTGAATTTTTTTAATATTGTTGTTTTTCCTGCATTGTCAAGACCTCTATAATTTTTTGTTAAGAAAATTAAGTACTTCTGTAATCTGACACATACCAACTCTAAACAGGCTCCTCTATACACGTTCATCTCTTTTTTAGATACATTTTAGACAAACTGACCATGCTGTATATCACTGCAGTATAATAAAGCAAATGAATTGTGACCAACATTATGAATGGGGAATGAAACGCCATGATGTGGTTCAGCAGCTACACAAATAATCACATACAGATTCCTGACATAGAGTGTAAGCTAACTAACTAACAAATTAATTGTTTTACTAACTTCAGTCACTTTTCGGTCCCTTTCGTTATAAATCTCCATCATGGTTAATGCATCGTCACCTGGCCAATTTAGAAAAGGATACAGCATCAAAAGTCGCATCTCTCGTTCTTTGTGCTTCATTTTCTTTAAAATCGTGAGTAAACCCATTTGACACTGCAGTAGGTCACTTTATCTTAAATAAAAAATGAACAATCCCCTAATCAATTTAACGGAAATATCACTGATATCAATATTCCTTTTCTATTTACGAACGCTTGTTTGCAAGAAATGACGCACGCGCTGTTGCCTCCCAAAATACCAGGAAGTGCCGTCAACATAAAGCCCACCTATTCTGCTCTACGATTGGTTATTTTCCTATACGCGCGGGACGTTTTAAAGATGAATTGGACGTTGACAAAATCAATCAAACCGAAAGCATTTAGATAAAGAGAAGGACCTTGAAAAGTCGTTTGCAACTTTCTCTGGCAGCACTTTTTACTAGCGCCACCTATGTCCAAATCATCGAGCCATATTCGTACGCACGTATGTTGCGCTATTTCTACGGCATACGTATTCAATATTGTTGTGTGTGTTTTATTTGTAAAGCCGTTTCAGACAAACGCCATTTTCTTTCATTATATGCCTGCATATTTTGAAATGACTTGATATTTTTTAACATTTATTATTATTATTACTTGATTTGATATTTATTAACAGAGCCATATAATATTATCCCATAACATGATTTTTTAGAAAACTGATACATTGCTTTACTTGTTGGAATGTTTACTTAATCGGGAGATTTAATTATATATATATAAATGTCTTCATCAATCTCTACATATATAATATAATTTAATATTATTGAGTCTCCACAATGGCCCAATGTGTGTGGAGTGTGCATATGCTCTCCTTTTCATCATGGGATTTCCTCTGGGTTGTTCCCTGGGATGTGCCCATAGGTTCCAAACATCCCCCTACCCTAACTGTCCTGTCTCACTCACAGCAGTAGTCATGAAATTCCTGGAGAAACTTATTTTGAGATGCATTAACAACATAATTTTAAAGTCCTTTGATTCCCTGCAGTTCACTGGCCGCCCGAACAGGTTTGTGGATGAGGGAGTGGCCACATCTTCTGCCCTTGAGCACTTCAACACACGTAAAACTGTTGTACACAGAGATTTTCTGGATTACAACCTATAGCCTTCAATACAATCAAGTCTGCTAGGTTAGTCGTGAAGGTAGCTGACCTTGGCTTCTCCTTTCCATTTGTCATTGGACACAGACAAACCACAGGTGGTTAGAGTGGTTAATACAGTTTCTACTCAGCTAACCCTTAGTACAGGTGATCTTCAGGGCTTCTGCCTGAGTCCCACACTATTTTCATTATACACAGATGAGTACTCACCCCCCCCGATTTGACTTTATTATTAATTTTCCAGATGACTCCACTGCCCTTGGCGTGAAGAATAATGGATTTTCGTTACAGCAGCTGGTCACTGACCTGACTCAGTATAGGGAGAAGAGCAACCATGTCTTGAACATTAGCAAGATTGTATACGTAATTTCAAGTATCACAACCCACAAAAGCAGGTTCTTGCCCTCAGTAATAAGGACATAGAGGCTAGGAAGACAATCCCAAAGCCATAGTGCACTCAGCCATATATCTGTGCAATGATTTCAGAGACTTCTCACGCTTGTGAGTAAGCTTCCTAATAAATCATGCACTTCAGAATCAATCAGTTCTTATTATTAAACAGTATTTCCTAGTCCCATGTATAATGTATATTGTGCTTTGCTTCCTTATCGTCCATATACACATGTACTGTACACATACGTGTTCTGTCGTTGACTATGTTGTTCACATTTGTGTTATATGTCCTATATGTCATGAACCAGCTGAAGGGCTTCCGCACAAGAATTCTTATGTATCTGTACAAATAGTAAATGAAATACCTTATCTTATAGAAGACAAAATGCCATTTTATGACTGTTTGCTACAGTACATATAAAAACTCTACATACCCTGATTGGAATTGCAGGCTTGAGTGCTGTAAAGCCAGAAATCAAGATTAATCATGTCAGACATTTTTCCATCTTTAATTTGACCTTGCAACCAACAAAAGAGAAAAAAATAGATCATCAGTTAGACAAGATATCAAAATAAAACTCCTCGGGTTAAGAACGTCCGACTTATGGACAACTTTAAGCAAATGATGCTTGCTGCAGACCTCAAGGGACATGGAATATCCAGGGGAACCTCAAGAGGTGTTCCCATGGTGCCTCAAGGGGAGTGGAATCTCGAGAGAAACCTCAAGTGGCGTTGAATCTAGAGGGGAACCTCAAGGGGCGTTCTCATGGTGCTTCAATGGGCATGACTCTGATTGGTGCCTAGAATTCCACTATCACTATATGGGCTAAAGTACTGGGATCAATAGGCACTTTCATACAACCGGAACTGTTTTTTGGAACCAGCACCTTTTTTTGGAAACGGGTAATTTTGTCATGTTCACACCGTGGCACTGTAGTTCCTTGGAGGCAGTTCCAGAACCCTTTTTTTATCAGCTACTCCAGACTAGGTACTTTCCATTTGAACACAAACTACTGGGGTGGCCCTAACTGCTGGGGAGGTGCAGAGCGATAGTTTGTAATTGTGGGGAATTTTATGTACGTGATGACCTATAGTAGACCAGATCTATGCTAGGTTGTGAGTATCACAGCATATCTGCATGCTCCAATTGATTGTGAAATGTTTATGGAACAACCTGAAGGTTTTGAAGTGTTTTCTGGCAGGTGAAAAACTGGTTTGTAAGCTCACAAAGTCGCTGTATGGTCTGGAGCAGTGTGGGGGAAATTGGAACAAAATGCTGAGTGATTACCTAATCGAGAACAGTTTTGTGCAAAATCTTTCAGACCATTGAATCCACCGTAAACGAGGTGGGAAAGCTAGAGCAATGCTTACACTCTAGATTGATGGTTTGATTATTGCAGCAAATAATGATGATTTGTTGAATGATGCGAAGGAAACATTGATTGCAAAATATAAAATGAAAGATCTTGGAAACTGAAATATTTCCTTGGTATAGATCAGCATGAAAGACTTGTAAAGGTTTGATCGATGTGGTGACCTGTACTAGACCAGATCTATGCTGTGTTGTGAGTAAGTTCAACACCACAAAACCTGCAGGTTGTTCCATATACATTTCACCTCCACCAAACTTTACAGCTGCACAATGCAGTCAGGCAGGTAACGTTCTCCTGGCATCCACCCAACCCACACTTGTCCAAGCTTGCATGTAGCTGCTTGGCCATGGAAGCCCAATATATGGAGCTCCTGGTGCACAATTTTTGTGCTGGGGTTAGTGCCAGAGGAAGTTTGGAACTCTGCAGTTACTGAGTCAACAGAGTATTAGCGACTTTTACGCACAATGTGCTGCATCACTGTCTTTCACACTGTGGAAGACAAGAGGACTCCAAACACTGAGATGAAGAAAAGATCAGCAGTTTCCTGGATCTCTATTATACTGTCCCAGGGGGAAGAGGTGTGGTTTACTGGCTGGAAGAAGCAACAAAGTGATGCAATGATGTCGTTGGTTATACTGAACTTGAGATGCCAGCTGCGTTATACCCACATTTAAGGATTTGAGGGGTTCCCAGATAGCAGTCAGCTCACTTTGATGTCTCCCCAGGAGTGTTCCCTGCTTCCCCAGGGCTTCTGTCAGATTCTGAGTGCTCGTGGGATCTGCTGGGTCCATTCTTTTACTGGTGAGATCTTCTGAATCAGAAGCTAGGACACCAGTCCAGATTAACTTAGAGCAGGGGTTTCCAACTCCAGTTCAGGAGAGCTGCTGTCTCGTAAGTTTTCTATCCTACCTGGCTTCTGATGAGCCACACCTGTTCTGAGGTAAATACCAGGTCGGTTGGACAATCACTGACAGCAGTAAGTGATTTAATCTCAGGCACGTCAGACTGACAGAAATAGCTGAAACTAGAGAGAAAGGACACAACTGGGAGAGGTGTGGCTCCAAATAAGATCCACTGGAGCTTGGTAAACAGGGCTGCCCCAAGTGGGTGGATCTTGCCGGTTGGATCTCCCAGAAAGGTGTGGCAGCTGTGACATAGGCAAGGTCTCCCCGGGGCCTTTCCCCTCCATCAGCTTCCCTGTGAGACATCGCTTACTGAATGCTTCTATTTTAGCTGTGAATTCGGGGATTCTGTGTAACATCATGACTGAAGCTGTTGCGCTGTTTACAACCACGATTTTTTTTTTAAAGAAAGCCTTAATTTTAATGCACAATTAAAGTACATCTATATAAATGGTATTGTGTCATCCGATAACTCGTTTGAAAGAATACTGATATATCTTAAAAATTCATCATCAGGAGCATCGGGGGAAGTGGAGGATTTGGGGGGGGTGGAATTCCTGGGGGGGGATGTATGAAGCGGGCAGTATGGTTCATGCTGCTGTGTATTTCTCAATCTCCTGCTGAAACATGGAGGGTGATGAAACACACAATGCAAGTCAAGTAAGTCATGAGAGATTAAGTTCTAATGTAGAAGGATCATTAAAATAATTCATTCAGAATCATTGTACATTTTAGGATACAACTTTCTTTGGGGGGGGCGCGCCCCGGGGGGGGGGGGGGGGGGGGGGGGGGGGGGGGGGGGGGGGGGGGGGGGGGGCGGGGGGGGGGGGGGGGG
>JAODLD010000002.1:24948336-24977289 GCA_026781065.1 Mormyrops boulengeri | reverse complement strand
CCCCCCCCCCCCAATTTATATATAATATATATGGTGAAACAACTGGCCCCAGTGTGCCCCCCACAGTGGAAATGGTCTAGAACCACCACTGACTCAGTTATTAGCTGTTGGTTACCAAAAACCAAAACCCATCTCGCATTGACACTGTGCTTGGTGCCGAAAGGGTAGAACGATGACGTCAGTGTGTGCGTGTTGCTGTGGGAGGGGTACTGTTTCAAAAGTGAAGACAAAAATGCTGTGCAAGATGCGGTGAACGCAAGACTTTTTTGAATTTACTGCAAATGCTTATATTATTTTTAGCTTTATTTGTTATCGTTCCCAAAACAGTTCATTCAAAATTTCTGAGTGTCCTGTTCGGGGGCCTTTGCTTTTTGTGGATGACGTGGCCCAGGTGGCGTCGTCAGCCTGTGACCTGTGGCATGCACTAGGGCCGTGGTTCTCAAATGGAAAAAGGTTTGGGGAAGCCCCTTTTCTGTTCCAGCATGACTGTGCCCCAGTGCACAGAGTAAAGTCTATAAAGACATGGTTGGGTGAATTTGGTGTGAAAGAACTTGCCTGGCCCACACAGAGCCCTGACTTCAACCCCATCAAACACCTTTTGGATGAACTAGAACAGAGATTACAAGCCAGCCAGAAGAGGAACCAGCTCCATAGTAATGCCTATAGATTTAGAATGGGATGTCAGAAAAGTTCCTGTGGATGTTATGGCCAGGTGTCCCAATACTTTTGTCCATATAGTGTATATTACACAATAATTTCTGCATCACAACTGTTCCTCAGTTTTCATGGTATCTAAACATTTGGATGTGACCAAGATTATTGATATTCTAGGTATGATCTTGATCTTTATCCATTCCACAAGCCATCACCTTACACAGGTGGATGCGTATATATCTAGACTGTGATTCTATGCTGAAATTATACGATTGACTCTATGTCTCATGTATGACTCATGTGCGCTGTAAGTATGTTGTCTTAGATCATCATCACTGGACCTGGTGTGCATCCATATGCCTTTTGCTTACTTGCTTTACAGTGAAAATCCCAGTGTAGAATTAGGAATTTGCCACAACAGCTAAGACAGAAACACTCCAAGTCTCCCTGTCCAATGTAGCCTTTACAAAATGAAATGAGCTATAAAGATAACGAATGCAGACCATTCATTAGCAGTGCTATGATGACGCAAATAAAATACAAAGATTGTGAAGTGGTATGCCCCCTTGGGATATCAGCCAGTTCTGAATGGGAGAGTTCTGGTAAATGTTAACTGAGAAACACAGAACCACTGTGGAGAGGTTCTCAGTTAAGGTATAACCTTTAAAAACAAACAAAAAGTGTGGTTAAGCAATACCTCACAAATTAAGTATCAATGGACTGCATTGTACAACTCAAAAAGCTGTATATAATAGATGGGACTGAATAAGACAACCAGAAAAATGCCGATTATTTTCTCGTGTATTGTATCACTTTATTGATTCAGCAAGACCAGTGACGAGATCACTATTCAAGGTTACAGGGATGACCTTATAAGGTGAATGACGGCGCCTGGTAACGATTTTCACGAGAGATTATTTTTTAAACAGAAGGGGTTAGAAAATGTTCGAGGTGTGTCGGAGGATTAAGTTCGACACCCACTCGTATTTAGCATTTTTTCTCACAAGCTCAGCAAAGGGGGAGCAGCATAGGGGCGCGAACTTGGAAAATCCGTCTGACTCCACCCTTCGCCCGAGTTCCCTGAAATCTCTTAAATTTATGGGAATATCGGGATGACATAATACTTCATTCATGAGTGGGAATAAGAGGGGGCGTGAACAAAAGTTCTCACAAATATGAAATATAAGGGAGGGATCTGGCGCAGGTATAAATTAACCCGGGAACTGTATGGTACCTTGTTCATTTTTAATTTGTATTTTAAATAAAGCACCCCCCCCATCAAAAAAAAATTATTATATATATATAGAACACAGTGTTTCAAAGGTTAAAACACTGACAAAGACATTTGTCAGGCAAGTCTCCCATTTGCAAACTCATTACGCCAGATTTCCTTAATGCTGGAATTTAATTACCATAAACGTGTCAAAATTGCATGTATATAACAGATAAAAAGGAGAGCAAGGACACCGGACTTCCTCTGTTGAAGATCAAATTTCAGCCCAAAGAGTTACAAAAAAGTTTGTTTTAATAAAACCATGATTAACAGATGGTTATCCATCCATCTTTTAAATGATTATCGTGGTCAGGGTTCCGGTGCAGGAGCCGTTATTATGGTTAAACCATCACGGTTAATTAATACAACTGAGATATCGTCAGGAAAGGGTGGCAATCCCAAACACTTAACACCGGAAGGTACTTGGCTTGCTTTGTAAGAAATTTCCGAGAACGCGAATTCTGGAAACTGGGCTGACCGATTGCCGTTTCCTAATATGAACTTCCTTCTTCTCAGCAACGCGGACATTTAAAATAAAATGAAACTGAAAGTTCGGCCACCGTCCACGCCTTAGCCTAATTAATAATGTCAGAAAGAGGCAGGTACCATGTCTCGACAGTCCCGGTACTTGAGGCCTGTAATAAATAAAGGAACCACAGTGAATATAACTAGTCTGCGCACAGACAGAGGAGTGTTGGTGCGCGAGGGAAGTAGCACAGTGTGCACGTGTGTTTATACCTGGATTCAGTCTTTGTAATTCTGTATTCGCATAATTGTCAGCGGATATTTCACTTGAATTACACGTTTATTTCACCATCATCAACGCGATCTTAATTTCTTTTAATTACCGGGATGTTGCTTTTAATGGATTCTAAATCGCAGAGTGAAGCATCTTTTTCTGGGGATGAAAATTTACACTTTGTATCATCACTGGTAAGCACATTACATCAGTAGTGAAGTACGTTCTTTACGTGTTGTACTTTTTGTGTATTTCTGCGGCTGTGATTATTAACGACGATAAGTCGAACCGCTCAGCTTGCTATTTTACTAAAATCATAGCAGCGTATAATGGTGTATACGTTTGACTTCTGCACCCAGCAGGCAGGAGAATCACCGGACTCATTTAGGAAATGTAGGCGCAGAGAAAACAACCGAGCGGCAGCGCAGAGGAGCAGAAAGAAGCAGACCGAACGAGCGGACGAGCTGCACAAGGTCCGCGTCTCCGCGTTTATTCAACCGTGATCGTTCCCCTTGCCTGCGATGTGCACTGCGCGTCAGGCTGTACAAATTTACTTCTGATCCATGCACCCCAACCGTGACGTTTCTCATGTCACTGAAAATAAATGAGCTATATTAAAATGATAACTCATGCGCTTAATTGTATGTCCGTCACTCATGTGTTTAATAACATGCCTCCCCCTCTAATTTTATCCTAGAAAAGGGAGTAAATGTAGTTCTTTGAAGACTTTTGAATATCGTAAATATGACGTGAAACGTAAGTTGGAATTTCGTCTATATGCGTGGCAAATAAAGATGGTTTCACTTTTAATTTCTGTAGAGGCTTGTGCGGGGGCACACTTGGCCGTGAGAAGCAGTATTATGCAATCCGCCTGTCTGTTAGCAAGTATTTCTGGGAACAGCGCAGACTTAAAGGAACACCACTCCTACCTGCGTCGATTCGAATGGGTTTTTATGGCTTAATTAATATGACGTTAATGTTAGTGGTACCATACAGTATTATATGTGTGTCCAGACTAATCGCTTTCTGAAACTTAACGACCTTTTTAACGGGTGGTGTGGTGGTGCAGTGGTTAGCACTGTTGCCTCCTACCTCTGGGACCAGGACTCAAGTCTCTACCATGGCTCTATATGTGTCATCGTGGGGTTTCCTCCACTAACTCCACTTCCTCCCCCCCACCATTCAAAAACATGCTGTGAGGTTAAATGCAGTTGCCAAATTGCCCTTGGGGGTGTTTGTTTGTGTTCCCTGAGATGGGTTGGTGCCCCATCCCGGGTTGTTCCCTGTGACCCTGACTAGGACCAGCAGTTACAGAGAATGGATAGATGGACTTTTATAATGTAGTTTCAGACTCTGCTTTTAATTTATGCTTTCGCTATCTTTATGTTGACAGGCAGTGTGAATTTGGGTTTGTCTGTGTGTCTGTATTATCATTGTTTTATAATCTGTATTATTCCGGGGGGAAATGAAGCTGTATACTAAAATGGCCAGTGATTCTGAATGAATTGATATTATGATCCTTCCACATTAGAACTTAATCTCTTCTGATGGCTTGGCTTACGTATATTTCATCTCCCCCCATGTTTCCCCACAGGAGCTGCAGTCGCTGGAACATTCCAATGCGGCGTATGAAAAAGAGATAGCAAGCCTTCGACAGGAGATCGAAAAATACACAGCTGCCCTACAGCAACATGAGCCGCACTGCCCCCTTCATACATTCCACCGCCTGGAAATTCCCCCTCACTCCTCCACTTCCCCTGCAGCGCCCACTCTCACCTCTAATCTCGCCCCCGTCCCTGCCGGCCCCCCACCTCCAGAGCTCCAAGACACTACAGATTGGTCTGATATCTTGGCATCCATCCTCTAGAGTATAACAGAGATGTGTTGTGAGTGTCACAAAGGTTGAGGGCTTCTGAACGGGGAAGACATGAAGTTTGCAGGTCCAAGGTGAGAAGATGTGGAGCGGGAGCAGAGCCCGTCGGCAGAGACTGGACAGCCCTGTGACAGCTACCTCAGGTTTTTTTTAACAACATCATCAACACCAGCAAGCATATGGGAATACTCAGTCCGAGTCCTTTTGTCAAAACACTGAATTTTGATTATGGACATTGCTAACCAGTCTGCTGCTATGAAGGAATATTTTTAATTATGATTTTCTATGCTGTACAGTGATACAGCAATTTATATTGTGTATTTTATACAGCGTCAGTGTGTGTAATGTAGTGTGTATATGTAGGTGTGTTTTTTCTGTATATTTATATAAACTCAGTTGTTACTTCATTAGGTACCTGTACCTAATAAATTGTAGCAGGTGGGGCTCACTTTTGTCTTCATAATCTTCTTGTTAGCTTTAACCAACCTGGATATTCTCCTATCAACCTCTTTCGGTAGCCAGGCCTTTTCCACAAACGGATTACTGATAAGCAGCAGGCAGTTTGAGTTAATGAGAAGGTGTACCTCATAAATAGCTAACTGAGTACTTATGACTTCAGATGCGTGGTTTTGTTGTAGGCTACAATTAAAAAATATTTATAGACAGAAAAGACCAAGGTATGGTATGGAGGTGCTGAGAACGTTGATAGATCGCTGTATATCTGTGATATAACAGAGGAATTCAAGAAATGCAGCTGGTTCAGCAGTCACTTTTTCACAGTTAGAACAATTAATGAATAATATTGGGCATTTGAGGGCTCAGTGGGTAGTGCAGTGCAGTTATTCTGTATTTTGCTCTGTATATGTGGAGTTTGCCTGTTGTCACTGTGTACGTGTGATTGTGTGTTCTTGGTATTCCTGCTTCCTCCCGCAGTCCAAAAACGTGTGGTTTGGTGAATTGATGTCTTTAAATTGCTGGGTGTGTGCTTCATGATCGACTGGCATCTTTCCCAGGGTGCTCCTCTGCCTTGTACAATGACCTTGTACTGGATTAACGGTATGGAACATAGATGTTGTCTTTTCTCACTTGGGGGACATTTGGATGCATGACATTGTACACTAAGACCATTAAAATAATGGTTAATGTGACAATTTCAAATTTATTGTATACGATATTATTTTACTACATTCTTTTGTAAAAACAGAAATAAAGTATGTATGGACTGAAATCCCCAATGGCCTAATGAACAAGAAGCCCATTATGGATGCATTGGTTGTGTAGATTATTGAAACAAGTCCTAAATCATCAAAACATGATAAATTACATTACAAAAATTCTTGGAACAAATCGTATTAGAAACCCTGCACAGTCCTCAAAACGGCAATCTGTTCGCAGCGAATCCTGTAGAAGACGTTACATGTAAGTAGAGAGAATATACTTTAGCCTGCAGCGTCATCTTTCTTTTACATTTATATATTTCGCTTGTGTGAGATATTGAGCGGTTTGATTGTCTAAATTACACCTATAAGTAAATCGTCTTATCCTGCCACAGAACTGTTTGTTCTTACCGCTAGGGGGCAAGTAGAGGTTTCAAATAACCTCGAATCTACCCTAATTCTCGATTAGCTTTAAGATTTGTTTTTTGTTTTTTTTCTAAACAGCTATGTGGAATCAGTCCCTAATTAACTACAAAAACTATAAGTGCACGGAACTCGCAATATGCAAAAATAAAACATTGTAATAAAGGGCAAGAAAAAAATGGTATATTGAAATCAAACCCAGAATAAATTTCAACCCTTTGTACAGGCCGCATGTTCATAATTTGAATTAAATGTTTATTTCTGAAGATGAAACCTATTTAAGCGAATGCACGCACTGCAAAAATGTCGATTCACGCTAGACCAAGTCATAAAACAGAAAGGCTATAGAACTCCGATACTTTTTTATTTATTACAAGTGCATGTGTGTTAAATCAATAAATACTAGCAAGTCTTCAGTTTTATAAATACATTTCATTATGTGTTTGAATGTTTCATAGGCCTATATGCATTCAGTTAAACAATTCAACTGTAATATTTAATTTACTTAGTCAAACACTCACTGAAACCACAGTTGCTTACCAGACTATATAGTAGCATACCGAATGCACTTGACCTCCAAGTCGAAAGCGTCAAGATAAAATAGACACGGTCAACGTAACGCACAATGTATGCACTTCAAATGGCCAGGTCCATATTTCGACAGGAAATGGATGGTTATGAGACAGCAGAACGAAACTAAAATGAAAAACGACATAAAGAAACAGTGGATTTTCAATGCATATTACTTAATTAGGCGTAAAACACGGCGACTAACGGGAGACGGTGCCACTTTAGGGAGGGAGGGAAGGGGTGAAGGAGGAGGGGTGGGAAGAAAGACAGGAAGATCATACAAACAGTCAATAGGAGATTCGGGGGACAGCTAAACGGAGGACAATTGGTTCAATACAAAACAGCAGAGAATAACCAAAACATACAGATACACGAATATACAAACGGAACAAAGGAATATAACGTGCAATAAAGACGGAACGAAGCAGCCATTATCCGCAGTGTGTGAATCTTGCAGCACCTGAGCGCAACAAATACGGAGAAAGACACCGAGGCAACGAATGACACGACGAGGGAGGAAAAACTAGAAGGTGATAAAGGCTGGAAAAACAGCACGAACGACTGTTCGGGGGAACTGCTGTAAGACAGAGCAGGAGAAGAAGAGCGCAGGGTGAGAGCAGCATCCGCTAGAAGGCTCGCACATGTCGGCACGTTTGAACTCCCTATCCCCACCCTGCGTGGATCATCCGCTCGTTTCCAAATAGCACGAAATACGGCACAAAAAGGAAACATATTATCGAATGACAGACCATCGAGAACAAGAGGTCGGATGAAATTGGTGAAATTTTGTAGTTAATAGTTTATTTTTTGTTACATATACCGGTGACAATTGGATTTTAACTGAATTATAATGATTTTATTAGATTTGCTTTTGCAGATTAATGTATATTCGTTATAATACTAGTTGAATAATTGTAACAAATTAATTTTATTCGTTTTGTGTGTGGATCTATTTATTTATGTCATAAATATATAAATAAATACCAAATTTAGGCCGGTGACTTACTGATGACGCCAATACGGCAACGAGATTGTAGTAGACTGATACATATGATGACTTTGATCTCTATATAGAGATATAAATATATAGATATATACGTATATATCTGTGTCTATCTGTATTTATGTGTTTATATTTTAAATAAACCCATTTTCCGGGTATTAAGACGCGTTCAAACGGCTAATCGCAGTGGACACCAACATTGCTCTCGCAATCTTTAACCTACCTAGCGATCCACTACACGTAATCCTTTCATTTCTCTACCAATGAATTTCTACGAACAATCTAATCGCCATTAAACGTTTCAATACTTTTTAAAGGTCATCCGTTTTAATGAATTAGTTTGTTAGTTAAATCACAGCAGCTGCCTTTTTTACTGCTTCCATCATCCACGGAACATCCCTCCTCTTGAGTACCAATACTACTGCAACGATGGACACCACAAAGCTGCCTCCGTCCAGCCCCTCATCGCCGACCACCGGCTTCTCCGTGCCGAGCGCGGAGAAGGTGGATGGCTTCCCTCGCCGGTCGATGCGCCGAGCGCGGCAGCGCCGCTCTCATAGCTCGTCGCAGTTCCGATATCAGAGCTCCCAGGTCGAGTTGACAGCGCTACCATTACTTAAAGGTAAATCCGACGTTGCAAACCCCATGAAATCTGTATTACGGAGCATCGCGTGTGATGGAATATGTTAAAAATGCACATATCATAGAGGTATCAAAGAACTGGAATCTGTATAAAGAACCTTGAAATCTTTCTAAAACGAAATGAATATAAACGGTTATTAAGGGGTTTTATGACCTCGTCTTAAAGCACTCAGTACTACTGCATCTAAAATATAACTCGTGTGAATAATTAGCTCGTGTTGCAGCATTAGCGGTAAATCATTTTGTTTACATCAGGGCCAAAGAGGGCCTTAATAGCTAATGCTATTAACTTCATGTTCCCACAGTTAAGGAAGCCGAATTTGTTTCGGCTAAATAACCACAGGTAGACCGTAGCCACCAGACTAAAAAAAAACATGAAACAAAATAATCTTTTTTTTGTGTGTGGAACGAAAAATATCACTCACTTTGAAGTTGTTTCTAGTGTGAGGCAAGCTTAGGGCTTAATTATTACTGAAAATCAGTCATTTTCTACAGCTGACTGATATTAGACTTATTTTAAGAGTTTTGGTCACATCTTTAGGGAACATGCTGTTTTTTGCTGATCCGGCCTACTAAGATTATTTTGCTCTATAAACACAAATGATTCTCAAGACGCCTGACCCGGTTATCACTTGGTCATATTTTTTATCGACATCTTTGGCAATGACAGTATAATGCTTTAAATGCTCTCCAGTGGTCAGCAGATATAGAACACCGTGCCTGTTCCGGCATGCACCTCCATACACACGATCTCATACAGGGGCCAATGTGAGTGCAGGTCATATAGGCCTACTCAGTCTGGCCTCCACCTAAGAGGTAATGGACCATCCCCTTATCAATGCTAAGAGGTCTTCGGGCATGTACAGCTGATTGCGGGTGCTGGGAAGCTGGTCTGTCTGGAGTTTTCTTGAAGATCTCTGATCTGTCCCTTAGGGATCTAGAGACAGAGCCGCTTTCATCAGGTTGCTTTTGAATCACATGATTTTATAGGATTTAAAAATAAAGACAAACAGGGAAAGTGCTGGTTTGCTTATAGCACTTGTGATTGTTATTTTGTTATTTTGTTATTTTGTTAGTATGGATGTTATTTCAGAGCGAATTACCAAGCTACCTTAGCTCACACTTGTATGCAGACTCATATTGTGGTAATTTTTTGTGAGCAGGGGTGTATGTAGAAATTCTGGGCCCCCTGACAAAATGTCACCTTGCCCCCCCTCCACCCAATTTTCTAAATAATGTATTGAAGGGCTCCTGAATCTGGGTATCATGCCCCCGCCCCCCCCAATGCCCCTGACCGTTAGATCATACCGTAAAGGTGTATCCGAAATATCTAGCCGTATGCTATGCACCCTATGACAATCTGATCAGCAGTTCAGCTTTTAACCAATGTAGGAGTGCCTGTCGTATTCCCAGAGATATCTGTCAGATAGAGCATCCAGTGTAAGTACGCATACAAATGGAGCGATTCATGACTTTTTGAAAATAAATCCTGACTTTCCACATGACAATATATGACAAAACTGTCAATACGACAGTACAAATTGATCATCAAAAATGAACTATTCATTTTGCATCACTTCAAAATATTGGATATTTTGGAAAATAAATTATAGCAAAATGAGTTCATAACAATCGACGTACAGTATAGCTGAAATGCTCTAAATGTCTTCATATGTGATATTCTACCGGTACCTCTGGCTGCCTAACATGGCACCATGTTTGCATTTAAAATCTAAGTAACATAAAAAAAATAATTTTTGGCGTGAGAGCAGTTTTCGTTATCCTGTGGCCTATACTCTTAAATGAACCAGGAATTAAGATTTAACCAACAATCCAAATGCACCTGTTTGACTCTATCTGTGAACCTGAACAGTTTAATCAAACATCTGCTGAGAAATTCAATTCAGAGGATAGTATAGCAATAAAAAAAACCCAGGGTCTCCATGCCCTGCTGGACGTTTCTATACCAGTTGATGCTTTGCAGGTAGCCCACTGCTCTGCGTGAAGACATGAATGCATGCATCTCTCTGCATACGTCTGAATATATTAGGTGTTAGCAGCGACCATTGTGCAAAGGGAGAGAATGCGAGAAAAGCAGTATTTTCATTGGATATGTTCTATTCTGACTCCTTCTCCGGGCTTTCTTCTTCAGGACCTCGTGAGTGTCTCTGATTCTCTTTAAATAGCTGTTTGCCTTAAGCCAAACTCCTCAGTCGAAGCTTACAGTACGATACTGTGCCCTGGTTCCCAGAAGTCACACTTTACACTGCCCCCTCCCCCCCAAACACGAATGCTCTTCAGATATTGTCAGTTTAGGTTGGTTCTGATGGGCATGTAGGGTTAATTTTATGTTTATGTTCGCCTGTCACAGTGCACATAGCTTGATGTGATATGTCTTAGCCTTGGTGTATATTTGTGTACGGGTCATAGTAATGAATAGCTTTACATGTTTCAGTGGTGCTTTACTATTGTCTGTATGTAACTGGTTCTGTTTATATGTTTTGCTGGCTCGTATTTAACGGCTGGCTAATCACCATGGTTGTGTGTTGGTTTGAATTTGAGCATGTTGAGCCTATGTATGTCACATTGCTATTGTGTTTGGGGTGTGTGAACGTTATAATGTGTCAGTGTGTCATGTTATGTGTATTTATATTTTGTGTGGGTTAGTGCATTTATGCATGAAAAGTTGCAAATATACGGTTGTGTATGTGAGAGGCTTTCTCAGTAGTGTCGCACCATGCTTACGCCGCCCACCCGACCCTCCTGTCTTCCCCCTGGCGAGACTCCAAACGAGCTTTCTCTTCCCTCACAGCTGTCTCCTGTTCTCCCCTTCGTCGGTCTTGTATTTAAGTGCTTCCCAGTCCTGTGTTCCCCGTTTGGTCATTGTTATCTGTCAGCGCCTGTAATCTGTAAATTAGCCTGTATGTGTGTTTATTGTTGTTTATGGGTGCTGTGTGTCTTTGTGCAGGAGTATCTGTGCAGTTGTGGACCAGTATATCATTCTCTTACTGGGTTTGTGTGTGTGTGTATGTGTGTGTATGTGTGTGTGTGTGTGCGTGCACGTGTGTTTGTGCGCATGCGTGTGCTTCTGCATCTTTGCAAAGTGGAGGACATTTGGAGAAGCTTGGTGTAAGGTTACACCAGATATGGAAACTGCTTCCCATTGCTTCCAAAGCTTCACAGATCAATAGTGAATGGGAGGATGCAGAGAAGCTGTTGGGAGGGAACTGGAGTAAATGGCCAGGATGACAGGATCAGATCAAAAGAAAAGAAAAGTGTGAGCAGGGAGAGAGAAACGGCAGAGCTAGCAAGTGAAATGGCTGGTAAATGTGTTCACTCTTAAAAGCATTAAAAGAACACAAACAGTCAAGGGAGAGACAATTGTAGCACTTGATTCTCCAAAAATCAATGTCTCAAAACCAAAGAATTTTAACTTCTTAAAGAAAGTGAAATCGACATGATTTTAATTAGCACATCACAGTTTGTCAAACAGTGAACTACAAAGAACATAGTTGTCTGGCAAAGCACAGAAGTGGGAACATTTTTTTTGCGTAGATACGCTTACAGCATTAGTCGTATTGTGTTTTGACTTAAGCATCCGTTACAGTCAATTACTATTAAGGTTCTGTTTGTGTTTTTTAAGTCTAGGGTGTGGGTTGACCCGAAATGGCCCAAACAGAAACATAATTTAAAGAGGAGCACTGCAGCTGATGATCTGCTTCTGGAAAACCTGCAGAGAGTCACAGAAAATATGCAATAGAAATGCAGACAAAACACAGAGACGTGGGCAGATATGTAGCAGGATGATGTCACCCGTATATCTTCCCCAGTCCCCCTATTCTGTTTCCCTGTATCCCAGTTTTATTTTGTCTTTCTATATTTAGTAGCAATCAGAGAGTTATGGATATTATGCAGTGTTTTATCTAGTGGATCAAAGTAATTCATAGATTACAGAATCAAAGTAAAATCTTTGCTTTATCTGAATTTGCCTTATCTGAAAGCCAATGACTTAACACCCCCTTCCATCTTCTTCAATTGAATTTAGTTAAAATAGTTAAATTGTTTACCTCTTTCATGGAGGACAGAAAGATAAGTAATACCTGTCTCACTTCTCACACCAATTAATATTCCCTTTCCTCACAGGCTTCTTAAGGTTCCTCTCATTTACTTTGCTTAATCTGTCTCTACCTTTTTATCCTTTTTTGATTATTTGTGCCAGTATTCTTTCTTCATAGTTGCTATCCATTGAAAACAGAATCAAAGACTCGCCCACCTGTTTTTGTTAAGCTCTATTCCTAAAGTTTGGAACAGGCTAAACTGATTGTCTCATTTATAAACTCAGTCCTCATTAAGACCACAACAATGTAAAGCAGAATAAATCGCTAAAGGAGATCTTTCATCTTTTGCCTTAATAGGCATTTTCTTCTGTAATAGGCTTATGGGAATCTACACTGTGATGCAGGCACAGAATAAGTGACGTAGGTAGGCAGAGAATGGGAAAGACACCTCTGCACTGAAGAGTATTGCTTCTTCAGCTGGACCTGGTCTCTGCCGCCTGTCATGTTGTGTTTTTTATGATAATAACCAGTGCTATGCTGAGGCAACAGCATTACAACCATAAATGACCCAGTTTCGTTTTTTTTCCCGCTTGCATTGTAGTTCATATAGCTTGCATTAGGAAGTGGATATCTTTTGTTAATGGATAATGGATATCACTCATTTTCCTTACCAAGCTCTTTGAAAGGATCTGACAGCTGGTCTTTGTTATCCTGCTCTTATCCTGCTTTAAAATGTAGACACACAGGCCGCAGACCTCACTTGCTTCTTTCGCAGTTAATCTGGCAATTACCCACACTCCCTAGGAGGGTTGATTGGTGAAACCTCCCACAGGTTTGGTACACAAAGGGCAGGACTGCAAGGTGCATAACTCTCCCATCTCCTTTCCTCTCCTCTTGTCTCCACTCCTCTCTGCTCCTCTGTTCCTTGCACCTCTCCCATTGTCTTCCGTCTGCTCTGCTCCTCTCTTCTCCTCCCCTCTGTGTTCCTGTTTTCTCTCCTCTGCTCCTCTCTTCTCCTCTGTGTTCCTCTTTTCTCTCCTCTGGTCCTCTCCTCTCCTTTCCTCTGTATTCCTCTTTTCTCTCCTCCTCTCCTCTCATCTCCTCTCCTCTGTTTTCTTTTCTCTGCTCCTCTCCTCTCCTCTGTGTTCCTCTTTTCTCTCCTCTGCTCTGCTCCTCTCCTCTCCTCTGTGTTCTTCTTTTCTCTGCTCCTCTCATCTCCTCTCCTCTGTGTTTTCTTTTCTCTGCTCCTCTCCTCTCCTCTGTGTTCCTCTTTTCTCTCCTCTGCTCTGCTCCTCTCCTCTCATCTCCTCTCCTCTGTGTTTTCTTTTCTCTGCTCCTCTCCCCTCCTCTGTGTTCCTGTTTTCTCTCCTCTGCTCCTCTCTTCTCCTCTGTGTTCCTCTTTTCTCTCCTCTGGTCCTCTCCTCTCCTTTCCTCTGTATTCCTCTTTTCTCTCCTCCTCTCCTCTCATCTCCTCTCCTCTGTTTTCTTTTCTCTGCTCCTCTCCTCTCCTCTGTGTTCCTCTTTTCTCTCCTCTGCTCTGCTCCTCTCCTCTCCTCTGTGTTCTTCTTTTCTCTGCTCCTCTCATCTCCTCTCCTCTGTGTTTTCTTTTCTCTGCTCCTCTCCTCTCCTCTGTGTTCCTCTTTTCTCTCCTCTGCTCTGCTCCTCTCCTCTCATCTCCTCTCCTCTGTGTTTTCTTTTCTCTGCTCCTCTCCCCTCCTCTGTGTTCCTGTTTTCTCTCCTCTGCTCCTCTCCTGTCCTCTGTGTTTTCTTTTCTCTGCTCCTCTGCTCTCCTCTCCCTCACTCCTAGATGCTCCCGTGGCAGAGCTGCATGATCTCTTCTGCAAGAAGTTGCAGCAGTGCTGTGTGCTTTTCGACTTCTTGGACTGCGTGGCCGACCTGAAGGGCAAGGAGGTCAAACGGGCAGCGCTCAACGAGCTGGTGGAATGCGTGGCCACTGGCCGGGGGGTGCTGATCGAGCCTCTATATCCCGAGGCCATCAAGATGGTGAGGATGGGGATGGGGAGGGGGGGCGGGGTTTGGGAGAGATACTCTGCAGGAAAGCGGAAGGAAGCGCTGGAGGGCAGGAGTAGGTGAAGTTGGGGAGAAAGGACAAAATGGTGGAGTTAACTGTTAAAATCACACATATTTACCTCTACTGTAAAATCCAGAGTAACCTGATAAAATATGAAATCTACTCCCTATGTTCTGGGTCTAATATTCTTGAAACTTATACAATATATGTGCATTATAGTATTGGATGCCTGACTTCCTGTATGTCAGCCATCGTCTGGTTAAGAGCATCATCTGAAGCACTGTAATGTGCCTCTAAGGTGCCATGCAATGTACTGCGCCACACCTTACATTGAAACATCTCTCCCAACTTCAGATTTCGGTGAACATTTTCCGCACGCTACCACCCAGTGAGAATCCCGAGTTTGACCCGGAGGAGGATGAGCCGACCCTGGAGGCCTCCTGGCCTCACCTGCAGGTGGAGCTCTGTCGTTTCTGCCTCACCTGGAACCTCACACTGATAAGGCTGCCATCTTCCTTCCTCCATGTGTCTCCTTCCTTTTCATCATCCCGTTCCACACCTCCCACACCTACTCTCCATCTTCGTGTTTATATACGTCGACCTGCTTAATTTTCCTATATTTGCGTGTGCATGGGTGTATGTTTCTGTATCTTTTTGTGACATTGATCCATGTCTCTCTCTCCAGCTGGTGTATGAGTTTTTTCTGCGCTTCCTTGAGTGCCCAGACTTCCAGCCCTCTGTGGCCAAACGCTACGTGGACCAGAAATTCGTCCTGCAGGTGAAGATGCCTTTCTCGAGTTCGTTCACCTCGGTGTGCGGCTTTGAGTTCCGAGGATTAGAGAGGATGGAGGAAGCTGTTGAAATGCAAGCGTTTTTGCATGCGGCGGTCTCGGACCGGGTCGATCTAATCGTCCAACCCTCCCTGTCCTTGCAAATGGCCACCTGCATCTGTGTGCGGCATCCCTGCCCTGTACGGCACAGCTACTGGAACTGTTTGACAGCGAGGACCCGCGGGAGAGGGAGTACTTGAAGACCATCCTGCACCGCGTCTACGGCAAGCTACTGGGTCTGCGGGCCTACATCCGCAAACAGATCAACAACATCTTCCTCAGGTCTGTACCGTGTCAGCCGTGGTTCATTCCTGCCGGAAGCTTCCTTCTCAACGTGGAAAAGAATAGTGATATTTCATTCACCGCCTACGTCATCTTGCTCTCCATGAGGCACACAGAGTCAGCCAGCATCCAGTACCCCTGGAGTCATCAGGTTTAATGACCTGGGATTCAAACCAACAACCTTCTGATCGCAGACACAGAGTCCTAACCTGCTGAGCCCGGCACCTACCCCCGTTTACATGTATATCTGTTTTATAAATTAATTTGAGGGTGTCCCTCTCTGTGATTCCTATTCCTGTGCATTTATTCTTAGAACACATGTACTTGGCAGACACTCTGTCGCAGCTTCCTAGCAGGAGTACTGCACAATAAATGCGAAGAATACCACGGGGTAGATATCAGTGCTGTATCTCTCATAGATAATTTTGATTACAAGGCAAGTAGCAGCTTACTAACCATGTAGCAATGCTTACGTTATTGTACAGGCCTATGTTTATAAAGACCAAGGCTATTTGACTGGGATTTACTAGTAGTCCTGATACTTAAGGGATACCTGCAAGAACTGATCCTGGATCAGATGACCCTAAATCCTAATCTTAATCCCAGCTAATTTGTGCAAAAGAGGTCCTTAGACAGGATTAAACAGAAGGAACTGTTGGATGACTGTCCATTGCAGGGCATGCACACACACCCTAAAAGCATGTCTTTGGGCTGCAGGAGGAATCCCATGCAACAGTGCGAGAAATTGTGAATTTCATACTCAGAACAAAGGTGGGATTCAGTTCACCGGTGCTGGAGGCGTGAGACATCAGTGGTACCCGCTGAGCCACCATACTGGCCGTTTGTGGTGTATTGGGCCCACAGCTAAGTAAAACTGGCCCAACAGTACACGAAGCCTTGGATGTATATAAATATGTATACAGTCCGTATATAGCTGTGCCTCTCGCCTTAGACTCTTCACACTTATGAATGAGGTTTTATCTGGTCTGGGTTCTGCTTCTGTCAGGGTGGGGTAGAGGTGTAATCTGACAGGGATTTATGCCCCCCACCATACCCCTAATATATTTAAATGTCTTTTAATGAGCTGCACCCTCCAACCTTCGGATGAAGGTTGCACATCTTGGGTGTCACGTACATTCTCCCTATTCGTCAGACTATCCTGTCTCTCCTGGAGGCGTGTTTTCGGCATTGCCCAATGAGATGCTCCGTCTTAAAGACCCAGCATTTAAAAGCTCTGATCTGATTGGTCAGTCCATGCACACTAATGTAATGAAGTGAAAGTCCTGCTGAAGGATTTGTGAGGGTCCCTCTCTTTAGCTGGACTGGGATGCTGTGTTTCACCGTGCATCACGGGGAGCAGCTAACTCCAGCTCTGAGAAAGCGGCTCGCTGGCTGATTTATGGAGCTGCAGAGCTTCACTGTCCTCCACGAGTGTGTGACAGAACCTAAATGAGCCCCTCAGCTCATCCCCGCAGTCTGGCAAGTGTGCTGGCGGCATGACCTTGCTGGTCATCGTTAGGCCTTTAAATCAGTAGCAAACGAACTGTCCTTTAGGAAAACCGCTACACCTTCCTCCCGCCCTTGGCTCTGCTGATTCTGGTATGTGTCCAGCCCGTAGGTGTGATGCAGTTACTATATGTCAGGGGTGGGCAGTCTTATCCTCAAAGGATCGCTGTGTATGTGGGTTTTCACTGCAACTCTCTAATTAGATTACTAATTAGAGGACTGATTGGCTGAAAAGCCCTAACACCTGTGTTTGAACAGCTGACCTAAAGGTTACCCCAAAAACCTCCACACACACCGGCCCTTTAAGGATACGATTGCGCACCCCTGCTTTAGGTTTGGGGAAAGGGTCAGAAAGACGGGTGTGCTTTTTTGCCTTATTATTAACTGTATTGCTATTGTTTTGGCTAATCCTGTCTAATCTGCTTGTCCACTGTGGTTTGATTGATTGCAAGATGCTTACAATCTGCCTTGTGTGGTTCCAGGTTCATTTATGAAACTGAGCACTTCAATGGCGTGGCTGAGCTTCTGGAGATACTGGGAAGGTAGAGATCTATGTTTCTTCAAATCGTTGACGCTGTGGGAAAATAGTGTAGCGACTGGCCTAATGGTCCCGCGCCTTACCGCCTGTGAGGGGAGCTGCACTTCGAAGGGAATGAAGCTGTTGCATCGTAGCTTTTTTCCTCCCTGTTTTGCAGCTGTGTGGTAGAGGGAGAGACAGAGAGACGGAGAGAGGATGAGGGTGAGGAAGTGAGTCAGAGTGCCGGGGGGGATGGGGGGTTCACGGTGGAGTTTGCTGGTTTGTTCCATCAGAGGTATTTATAGCACTAGTCACTCTCTCCATCCGATATAAAAAGATCCTCCCTTTCCTGTGAGAGGGATTGGTGGAGAGACAGAAAGGGAAAGTAGAGAGATCAATCCCAGGAGTAACGGAGAAGTGGGAAAAGGGGATGGGGGATAAGATCTTCCTGGGGGGGCGGGCAGAAAAAGGAGGGAGGAAGCCAAGGAGAAAAGTGTCAGAATGCCTGGAAGGGATCTGGGGGGGGGGTTCCTGATTTCAAGACTCCATCTTTTTATGCATGGAGGTGGGCCAGAATCTGCAGTGAAAGATAAAGGGAAGAATGAAAACATGATTCGATTGTGGATTTGCTCGGGAGTGAACAGGAGTAGGCTGGTGTGATGAGTCTACAGTGTTTGCCATTTGTTCTCACTTCTGTCTCCTCTTCCCCGTACCTCACTCTCCCATCTGCTGCATCCCAAAGCATCATCAACGGCTTCGCCCTGCCTCTCAAGTCAGAACACAAGCAGTTCCTGGTGCGGGTGCTGATTCCTCTGCACACGGCCAAGTCCCTCTCCATCTTCCACGCGCAGGTTAGTGCCCTGACAGTGAGAGGCACCGCGGCGGGTACTGTAGGACTGCGCCTCATTAGCACAGGAACATGATGGAGGCTCAGGAACACATGGGCTGTATCATGTAGATGCACTGGGATCCAGGTAGGAGGATGTTAGGAAGCACATGCCCAGGGTGATCAGATAATCCACGTCAGGAGAACACTTTGAGCTAGGACAGGATTTGTAAACTTCCATTTCAATTCAAAGGACGTAGATTTCACTTGCTGTATGCTGATTGGTCCATCTCCTATAACCATGCACGTGTCACTAATGTGAATCAGCTGGACAGAGATGGAAATTTCCGGTCCAGAAAGTACAAATCCAGGGCAAGATTTTGTTTCAGCCAACCATCTGAGCACTCTGTAACCGTGACTCTTTATACTGAACTAGTTGGTTGAAACGAAATCTTGGTCTGGATTTTTACTTTCTGAACCTGAAATTTCCACCTCTGCAGCTGGATGAGTCTTGCAATCAAGAAAACAAACCAATCAAAACACAAGAAGAATTGAACTATTTAGCCAAGCACAGGAGCTTAAAGTATCTCAAAGTGTCCTCCCTGACATGGATCATCTGGTCACCCTACACATGCATCAATAGATGGAGTGTGAAGTAGAATAAGACATACAGCAGACGGTAGGACTAAGCCCAGGCGTTATATGTTTCAGGAAGACAGAAGTATGCAGCTTTGTTTCAAAACCACATGTGTTTGGCTTACCCTAAGTTCTTCTGGTGGCCTATCGTCTTAACATTGCAAAATAGCAGCTATAATATGACATTATCTAGGAAGTAAATCAAATATAAAAATATGGCAATATTTGTCCAGCCTTCCTGGACATTATGTAAGTCATATCTAGTACTTCTTTGAAGTTGTCCTCTTTTCATGAAAGATTCCTTTTCGAGATTCAAAATTCTTTTGGCACAACTAAGTGATAAGAAGGTTGCAGCAGTTTGTCCAAATACGACACAGTTTCGTGATTTTGATTATTCAGTCTTTTTAGATAAGTAACATGCTAAATTAAATATTTCTATTTCTTGACTTTGGACTTGGACTTTTACGGATAGCATGGGCGTTCTTGAGGCTGCAACGCTATCTACATTTGTCCTGATCCGTTTAGTCATGGTGAGAGCGATGTTACGCAATAATCAGCTATTCAGTTAGACAGATTTAGTGTTAATGCTGAAAAAGGTAAAAGTTATATGTTTGCGTTTGCATCACCATTAACCAATGAGTAAGGAGCTTTGATGTATAGAGGTTCTGTGTGCAAAAATGCCAGCTTACCCTATTTTGGAGAGTTACTAAGGAACTTACCAATGATATTAAGGAAACAGCAAAGATACGGGTGAAACCTGAAAGGAAAACAATTCTCATCTGCGCTTGAATTATGAAAATGCCTAAGGTTATATTACTTATAAATTCTTTGCCTGCTTTTGTTCCAGCATCTAGCTAACTAACTAGTTAGATTTATGAGGTGACTGCTTATTGCATACTGGTTAAAAATGGAACTTTCAGGAATGGGTTTATGTCACATGTAGGTGGATAACAGTGGAATCTTAGGTAATCACTGCTCAACATGAGCGTAGGAATAAACCGAGCGAAGAAAGGGCAGAAGCCCTCGACTGGGACACATATTCAGCATCTGTAAGTCAGTCAGTGTCTATACTTACTAGCTTTAAAGATCCATAGGGGGCACAGAAATGTGAAATGAGTTTTATATCAGAAGCCGTGGGTCATTCTGGGACTGAAAATATTTTTTTTCCATTTTTGGCAAGGTTTTCCCATTTGCATGCTTAACATGTTCACTGAGCAGGTCTTAACACTTTCTGTTTTGTGACTCTCAGAGTAAAATTTGCAACTTGTGGAAAAGTGTCCAGTTACCAAGTGATATGAGGAGTCATTATATCCTGATAGGGCAATGCCAGGCCACAGAACCAGATTTAAGGCATTTAAGGCATTTTGACAAAAAGAAGGGGAGATTAGGGAAACTTCAAGGCTGATTGAGACACAGAAGCATATTTACACTGAAACAGAGAAACATAAAATCATATTTATATTGAAGCTGAAAGATGTTTAAATTGAGCCTAAGAGGCACAAAGAACATGTTTATATTGAAGCTGACAGACAATGATTACCAGTATCATTGTTGTCTCATAGCTTTGAATGGAGAGTACTTTAAAATAATCTAGTGCACCTTCAGAAAAGGGGTGTCACTTATCAAATTTTTATAACGGCTCACCAGGAAACACTGCTAACGTGGTTCATCTGCAGTTGAGAACACCATGGCGACAAAAGTCATTTAGGGAGCAGAAGAATTAAATAACCTCCATCCATTCATCCATCTTCAGTCCTCTTCTTTGTGATATGGGTCAAATTATTAAATCACTTGCTTATCAAAATTTCTATTATTTTAATTATGATTAATTTAGTATGTGAGAAGAGCTGGAATAGCTGATTATATGTGGAAGGAAAGTTCAATTACATATCTTTTTATTACCAAATATTTTCTGTATAATTTCTTGTAAACATCCTGAGTGCAGTTTTTATGAGATATAATTTTTATAAGATTTCTAAATATTATAAGAGAACAGTATTTAATAGTTCTTTGCTTTATGAAAATAGATGGTATTGTAGTCATAATTTGTTCTCAGTGTTGCTTATTTATTTGTTTTATATTTATTTAGCAAATGCTTTTGTCCAAAGCAATTTATAAGTGAGGCAAATAGTACATTAGTGAGACAAATATTCCATTACATTAGTACACTAGTACATTAGTGATTGAAAGGGATTGTTTAAGTGCTATATATTCACCTGATTGTAGCTGGTCAAATAATGCTGGCATTTGTCGATAATGTTTTTGTTTCTCATTAGTGGTTACCATAACTTTGCACTGGACAAGAAGTAACAGGAAAAGAATGGATGATAATGTACATACAATGCAATAGCTGTCATGCTTATTTTTGATCATTAGAGGGCGTATATGAGTAAAATATCAGCATCCATGATGACAAACAGGATTTCTCCACTGTGCTCCACCATAAATCACAGGCATTATCAATGTGATTTATTACCTGTCAGCTACAGAGTCACCCAAAAGCTCCAGAAGGATCGTCTGTCCTCGTTTGCACTGTAAGATGGAGAGCGAAGTGAAATGGCAGTGTAGAACAAGTAAATACAAGGAAATGAAGATGTTTTCCTGCACAGTCAAAACTTATTATGAGATTACATTAGTGAGCTGTGTGACTTTATCAGGGAATAGTGAATTTAAAGCCTCAGTCCTCTGCGAAGCTGTAAAGAGACTGTAACAGCTCGTGCCTGTGTTCTGATTCTGAAGCATTCATTATTTACTTTTCAAGATTTATCATGGCTGTAAAAATAAACTACATTTCCTCTATGTAAATACAACGGATTTTTATTTAGTGATTGCGTTATTTTGTAATTATTTTTTATGGGTATTTGGCCGGTTCTGCCTAGTAGATGTGACCGAGGATTCTGAAGCAGCCCCCCTGGAGTCGGGGCCCCCCCACTGCAGACTCCCAAAACTGTTCATCTCCCCACGGTTCTTCTTTAGTCATACTGTCGTGGCAAAACCCCACTGGGAGTGAGACGTTACATAAAGAATAAATTGTTGGAGTTGGTTTTTCGGTGGTATATATATACACCGTGTGCCGGGGGCCCCCTGGGCAGCAGAGCTCTCTGAATACACGTGTGCGTTACCATGTGCGTGTGTGTGTGTCTCTGTGTGTGTGGTATCCCATTTTCATCGTTACATTTATGCTACTGTGAGAGCCTACCCAGTGCGTATAATTATTGTGCTGATCTGGTATAAGAGCACTCTCACTGGGCTCTGAAGCTGCGGCGTGGCCTACATTTCCCTGCTCCCCCCACTAGAATCCCCTCCATGTATTATTCAACTCGTGCCCCCCAGTAGTATCCCATCCATGTATTATTCAATCCATAGACAACAGTATGTGGGAGTTGGGGGGGGGGGGCTAAAAATATTTATGTTTTTCAAGGGCACCCAGAATTAAAAGAAAATGTAATTCTCTGCAAGAAAATTAAACACAGATTTGATCTTGGAGAATGTACCCCAAAGCCTTAAGTAATTAACTAGGTGGTCAGGAGAACAGCAGCCGCCACTAGGGGGTGACTTACGAACTCAGATGAACTGGGCTTCCAGGTCGTCTGAGGAAGCAGGGAATGAGGGGCGGAGCCGTATCCGACCTGTGACACCGGCATGGGCCACTGTTTCGTGCAGGCAAATAGTGGAGGCGTCGTGTGTCTCTGATTATGTGAATTGTTAAATTGTTTGTGTGTTTGATAATTTATGGTTTCTTTCTGTTGTCCATTGTCATTTTGGTCCACTTTGGTTTTCTGGAGAAAACATTACTTTGTGTGATATCATTATAAAACTATAAACACTAATGACTGTACTGAAAAATGATGAACTAGTTATATGCTTGTACCATCTTGAAAGGGCTCTTTGATGCCATGTTCTATATTAAGGTCTGTAATGCCTCTAATTTGAATAGCTGTCACAGTTATTCTTTAAACATCAGCATGGATTAAGATGCAGAATAATGGCTGTTTTTAGACCCCTCCTCTGTACCTTTGTGTCCTCCTGGATTCCCTGGACTTTAAGCTGTCAGCTCCTTAATCAGCACTCTCTTCATCAGTATCATTGTCCCAAACCAGAACTTTCATTGTTCACACGCAGCCTGTTTAATCTTAGGCTAATGCTCATTTAAACTAGAAAAATTCCTGCAGCTCTTTGCCCTGCTTTTTGTTCTGTAGAGAAGAACTATCCCTGCCTATTTTTTTTCAAGGAATCAAGGAATTACTCTAGAACTTGTTAAAGGCCCAGCTCACAAGCTAGGAAGAGAGTTACATCATCCTTCCTGATGTAAACACACACGCAGTTGCTGCAGTGCCTGCTTGCCATAATGACGATTATGGGGTGCAGCCACTGAGCGGAACTCGCAGTGACCTCTGTCAGGTTTTCCTTTGCGGTCTGGTCGGTAACGCTAAGGGGAAGTGGGGGCCTCACAGGTGCATTTTGCCACAGCTGAGGGCCTCACAATGCCAAAGTGTTCTTCTCATTCACAGGAGCCAAAATGGCTCCGTCTGATATTCCCTTTGTAGTGCTAATCACTGTACGTCTGCAGTTTAGAAGTGTGTCTAAAGTTATAAAAAAAAAGCTTTACTATACCATCATCATGTATTATATAAATGGGATGTATATATCTATAGCAAGACAGTCTGTATTAAACGAAAAATCCATGTGATTAGATTTTTTTAATTGCAGAAAGCAGATATTTTTATATTGATATTTCGTTGTGTTTTATTTCTTTCTATAAACACACAGGAGTGTAGAGAGGTAATGCTCAGCTAAAAACATATTCACAAGCCCGCATATACACTGGGGGAACTTTATTCAGCCGTCGTCCCTGTTACTTATTTAATCTTCCAGTGTATGATATTTGTAGCATTCTTTAATTGTTTATAAACATTACCGTCAATATCTGTGTAGTAATTTTTTAAGCGTAATGCCAAAAATGCTAGGCGTCTCCACAATTTTGGTAACTGGTGTTTGTGTACAGGCTGTCACTGCAAACAAAAAGCAGATACGATATGAAACCGACAGAAGTGGCTGCTGCCCTAGGTATCGACACGACCCTTTTCATTGCTGTCGTGAGCTTTCTGAAGAGCCCAGGAAATGAGAGGCTATTGACGGCTGATATGGACAGTACCCTGCCCCCTTTTTTATTTAAATGTAAGGAAAATTCAGGGCAGGCTCTGTGTACGGTACAACAGCTCAGTCTTCTTCATGTTTTGCCACAAATAAATTAGCCTATAATGACATCTGAGGAATGTGATTTCGTCTTGCCATCTGTGGACAGATTAGAATCCTCGCCTAGGCAGGAACACACATTGGCTGAAGACCCAACCAGGGGCGTACTTATAGATGAATGGATAGGGGGGCTGACGGCAAACTGTTCATGATTTAAGCCAATAAATATGCATTTATTTGGGGGGGTTCAAAAACAATTTAAGGGGAGCTAACAATACCCCTGGACCCGACAAAGTGTCCTTTGGTTTATGGCAGTGTTTCCAAAATCGGTCCTTGGGGACCCACAGACACTCCAGGTTATTGCTCCTTCCCAGAGAGCTCGGAGGGAGCAAAAATGTGGACTTTCTAGCAGGGAGCTCGCAGGGAGCAAAAACATGGACTGACTGTGGCTCCCCGAAGACTTGATTGGGAAAACACTGGCTTATGGTAAATCTCCATTTACAAAGCCGTGCCCACTTGCTTATTTCAGCTGGCGTACTGTGTCGTCCAGTTCATGGAGAAGGACGCCACCGTCACAGAATATGTAAGTCCCATCCACCCACTCAACACTGCTCGCACTGGCTTACACTTCCCGGCTTGTGCAACATCCAAGTATTGCTGTTTTGAGACCAGAGCCACTGTTTCCATTAAGGAGCTAGTTGTGCTATTCTGGGGGTATCATGTAACACTGTTATACATTAAAATGCAGTGCCTCAGGTCGCTATTGCAGCTGCTGCTGTACAAATGGCCTTTATACTGCAGCAAACGGCTGCAGCAAAGTACATTGTCCAAGGGGGTACCTGCTGGGACCCAAGAGGGATTTTAATTCCCAAGTGCAGACAGGTACAGAGTAGTGCCTGTATCACTGCTGCCTACACAGGAAGCTGCTGTTCGATGTCATATTGATTCTGTTTCCCTTGTCAGATAATCCGCGGTTTGCTGAAATACTGGCCGAAGACCTGCACCCAGAAAGAGGTGAGGAAACTGGAGGAAAGTAGGCCGTCTCATACATGCATGTGAAGGTTCTGGTAATAGGTATAGATGAACAGCTGAAGCTTGACCAGTATAGCCAGGCCATTATTTCCGAAGAAGTGTACAGTACCGCGCAAAAGTCTTAGGCAGGCAAAGTAAATGTTTAAAGCTGTTTATTTGGGTAGTAAGTGTATGTGTCTAGACCAAAAAACAACGTTTAATACTGGAACATATGCAAATTCATAGCAGCACAATAAAAATCGGAATTTCTTCTGTTCTCTAATAACTTATTGGTATCTCATTGGATGGATAGGAGAACATTGCTTCAGTTCCCAAAGCTCTCCTCATTGGCATCTTAGCCCTTCAATATATATGTTGTTAGTTAATTATTAATTTAATTTGTTTAAAAAGTCAGCAAGGTACTGATTAGCCAAAATGGGTGTGCTAGCGGTCGAGTCAAAAAATACATGGGTGTGTAGTAGTGATGGGAGTATGAACCTTGAACCATTTGCTGTATTTATTGACCCCACTAGATGGTGCTCTTGGTTTGCTTTGGGGGATACTTTGAGCTCTATTATGAGGAGAGAGCACCATCTAGTGGGGTCAGAAAATACAGCAAATGGTTTATAAAGCTTCATTTACATTCAGTATAAGAAATATGTACACGCATGTGAACTACATCCCTAGGCAGTCACCTTTGGTAGCTGTTGTATGTGTCTGGTTCTTTTTCTGGGTTACTTACAACCACAGTTCTGAGTTACTTTGTATTCTGTGGAGTGCAGCTAGTTCACCTTGTCATTTTGATCAGCAGCATTAAAACACTGATGACTCTATGGGGAAAAACTTGATGGTAGATATATTTTGGGATGCTCGCAAGTCTAGATCTTCACGCAGGTGTGAGCAGATGTACTGCCTCTCATGGTGAGCAGGTGATGTTCTTGGGAGAGATGGAAGAGATCCTGGATGTTATCGAACCCTCGCAGTTCATCCGGGTCCAGGAGCCACTCTTCAAGCAGATTGCCGCCTGCATCTCCAGCCCACACTTCCAGGTCAGAAATGACGGGCAGATCCTCATACATGTCCCCCTGCCCTTTCTGTGCCACCTCCTCTTCATCTCTGCCACGTCCTATACCTTGATTTTGTTTCGTATAACTACACCAGGCCTACCCTTCTGTGGTGTGCTATTTAATCTCTGCTATCCACCTCCTCATTATCTCCCCCTTTTCCACAGCTCTCCTTCCTCCTCTTTTCTTAATTCTGTCTTTCCTTATCCAACCTCTAAGGCCAAATTCAGCATGTCTTTGGTGCATTGATTGCATTTCTGCATCTCGTTGCTGTCAGATGAAAAACCCCAAAAAAACATTTTCTCAGAAACTACTTAATAAAATAAACCCCCAAAAATGTAATGAGACAACCATAACATCACAAACAGAAACCAGTCTTCACACTGCTGTCAGTGAACAGTTCACTGTTTTAAATAGACTTACGTGGATTGTTGTCAGTGAGGCAAATTTGTCAGCAACATACAAACTAATCTTGCTTTATATTCACAGTTATCAGTGATGTTAGTTAGCTAGTAATTTAGGTATCAATGTTAAGTTATTAAAATGAGCAAATAAAGGTGTAGTAATCCCTACAAATGTTTACTACAAACATAACCACTAGTTAAATTGATGAATTAACGAAACTTTTCATTGGTCAATTGGATGTCAAACACTATTAGTAGACAGAGAACACGTGTTTTCTGTCTATAGTATAAAGTCACAATCATCAAAAAGTGGACATATGTGATTTTCATCAGAGAGTGACAGTATATTAGCAATCCTCTCGTTTGTAAATTTCTTATGTTCTTATTTCTTATGTTCTAACAAAGCTTTCAAAGTGGTGACCAAGCTGGAAGATATATGATAAGGAGATTTAAATAACTTCAACATTTCTCTTGAATAAATATGCCATACATTACGATGCCCATCAAGCCTTTTTACGCAGCGCTTCTCATGACTTAGGACTGCAGCTGTTGAGCAGCTGCTAGCTCACTGCTTCCCTCTGCGCTTTCTCAGAGGACTTCAGTGGGCCGCTGTCTTACCCCAGGTGGGACTGCCAGGTCCTCAGTGTCACATTCCCTTCGCCCCCCCAGGTCGCAGAGCGGGCTCTGTATTTCTGGAACAATGAGTACATCCTGAGTCTGATCGAGGAGAACTGTCAGGTGATCCTGCCTCTGGTTTTTGCTACACTGTACAGAGTCTCCAAAGAGCACTGGAACCAGTGAGTCTATCTCCTGTCACACTTCACAGTTTACACCCCACTTTCAGTAGATCCTCACTGAGCTGATTGAGGATCTGTGCTCAGCCCACGATAGTGATTGACATGGGCATCATTTGCTTACGAAATCTGTTTACATTGGTTGAAATTCTTCACATGTGCTTTTCAGTCATATAATTTCCTCTTCCTTTTCTCACTGTGCCCAGGACGATTGTGTCTCTCATTTACAATGTGCTGAAGACCTTCATGGAAATGAACAGCAAGCTTTTTGATGAGCTCACTGCCTCTTACAAAGTGGAGAAACAGAAGTGAGTTGTGTGTGTGTCTGTGTGTGAGAGAGAGAGAGAGAGAGAGAATGAGTGGATTAGGTTTATATTACATTGTGGGGATAACTGCCCCCCACAATGTGAATAAAACCCATTATTTTGACATTATACGGACCACTTTTCAGGTCCCCGCAAAGATCTGAAAATGCAATCAAAAAACGAAATATGGCAAAAGTCTCGTATTTTGTTTGGTTACTTATGGTTAAGGTTGGGCTGGGTAGGGGTTAAGGTCATCATTTCGGGTTACAGTTTTCCCCATAGAAATTAATGGAAAGTCCCCACAAAGATATAACAACAAACCTGTGTGTGTGTGAATTACACTTCCTGTTCTTGTAGAAGGTTCCAACAAATGCAGAAAGAATTTGTTTAACCAGTACTTTGTTATGCATTAAAGTGAGATTGAGCAGCTGGGGCTGTGTGTGATGTAGTGTGCTGCAAAAACATGTCTATGTATGTATCTGTGTTACATGTAAGTGTACTTGATTTCCTGTCCTCACCACAATATTCAATAATAAATAACCTTACAACGATGCCCCATATGATACACTGAACTTTTAGTGGTAACACTTTACTTGATGGGGCACAAATACTTAGTAATAATTCAGTTACTACTGAAGTACAAATACATCATGAATAAATATAGTTACTGCTTGAGATAAAAGATGTCTTGATTCATAAATGAACAAATGTGAGATCAGTATTTCACGTGTTATTCATTATTAATTCCTTCATTAGTTCCTTCAGTAGTTCACAAAGGTTTACGGAATGAACAGATATAGTAAATATAGTAGCTACTTGATATCAAACATGCATCATGATTCATTAATGATGAATTAACATGAGATCAGTATGTAATTAAGACTTAGTTTGTGATTAATTAAGACATAAGTAAACATATATTATTTGAGCCTTGTCAAGTAAAGTGTTACCATTTTAGTTTATCAACTCTGACATCTTTTCGAATTTTGTGAATGTGGAGCAACAGATTATGTGTTGCTCTGTGAAGTTTGTGAAGATCCCAGAAGAACAAATAACGTGTGTGTGTGTGTGTGTGTGTGTGTCTGTGTCTGTGTGTGTGTGTGTGTGTGTGTGTGTGTGTGTGTGTGTGTGTGTGTGTGTGTGTGTGTGTGTGTGTGT
>JAODLD010000002.1:24885718-24948315 GCA_026781065.1 Mormyrops boulengeri | reverse complement strand
ATGTGTTCATGTGGGTGTGTGTGTGTCTGTGTGTGTATGTGTTCATGTGTGTGTGTGTGTGTCTGTGTGTGTGTCTGTGTGTGTGTGTGTCTGTGTGTGTATGTGTGTGTCTGTGTGCGTGTGTGCGTGCGTGCGTGTGCGTGTGTGTGCGTGTGTGTGCGTGTGGTCTCCTCCTGACAGGGAGCTGAAGCGGGAACGGGAGCGGGCTGAGCTTTGGCGTTCCCTGGAGGAGGAGCAGGAGAGGAGGCTGATCAGCATGCGAGAGGCCTGCCACAATCAGAGGAACCTACAGGAGCGACCCAGCCCAGCCCAGCAAGACACCGCACCCAGCAGCAACAGCGCCACCTAGGGCCGGAGCTGTACTCTCACATAGGAATTTCCCTCCAAACACTGCTCACCACAGGGCCTAGCCTCAGAACAGCATGACTACATTTAGTCTCCCACACACACACACACACACACACACACACACACACACACACACAGAAATGATGCCGCACAAACTCACACAAACATAGATATGTACAGACATCCAATCAGATCTACACACAAATGTACACATAATTAAGCATATGAAAAAAATGTTTAATACTGATACAAACCTTCAGTTACACTATTGAATTACTTCATGTTCGTGCAACTGTCCCAAGCATTCCATCACTGGAAGCTCATGCCCTCAGACACTGAGAAACCTAAGCCTAACGAAACATGAGAGGCATGCATGTTGAAAAACTACATACACATCAACTGACACACAGATACACAGGTACAATGAAACTGGTACTGAACACCAGGATGGATTCCAGTTAATCTTGGATCCAGCAAGGCCCCGTTTAAGAACCACCAAAAGTTAGCATTTCCTTTCTCCAGAAAAAGAGGAATGATGGTAATGATGATGAAGAAATGATCAAATAATAGAATTCATACTCCTACTTCTAATATTACTAGTTTTTATATATCTATGAATAGAGTATGACCATATGACCAAGGAAAACGTGGTACGACTGGTGCAGTCATATGCTGCTAGACTGAAATTACTCTAATGTACGAATGATTTATTGTAGTTCCGTCATATTCTCAGATGGGATGAGAAAACATTATTTCAGCAATATTAGTTTTCAACACGTCAAGGTTTTTCGCGGCGGGTGGAAATGGGCAAGTGTGAGGACTCTGTACTGTCGTTTAGTACGTCTGTCTACATTCATTTAATGCTGAAACTGTTCGGGTGCATATTTTGTTTTTTTTACCTTGAATTTTATACTTTCACCTTATTGTTTCTGTTTTGTTTAATTTAAATTTGTGGCCCTTGAGGAGAAGGAGGGTTATTATAAGGTGTTTGTATGTGCATTTGCACAATTACTTGTGCACACACATCTGTGTGCATGATTTGTGTATATGTTGGAGGTGGAAGTATGAAAGAGTTTATTTGTGCGCTTGTGTGTGTGCGTGCGTGTGTTTGAGGGATAGTGAGAAGGCATGCCGATTAAAGAGAGAGTGGAATGGAACATTGGAAGGCTGCGGGGGCGGGGGGAGGGTGTATCAGTGTCACTGTGGTGCCCCCAGACTCGTACTTTCAGAGACCACAGTTGGAATTATAACACTATGATTGTGCTTTAAGCTTCTTGAAAACTGTAGCTGCTAGTAGCTGGTTTCCAGTACCAAACCACCATTCTTCAACATCTCTGACCTGCGCTCCTGTTCACTTTGCATCTCGTACACACACCCTTTTCTGACCCACAGCCCACTTGGGTCAAACTGCTGGAATGATGACTATTTATTTATAGACCAGAAGTAATTGTAATCAGCTCAGAGACAGCAATAATACGAGACTCTACCAAAACATGGAGGTACCAATAGCATAGCAGAACCAGAGATTAACACTCCTCTGAAATTTTAATTGCGTTGCAACATGGCTTGGTATTTTGGGGACAATCAGCCTTGAATGAATGTGTCAAAAGGTGACTTAATTAGGAAAAATATTTATTGTTGAATATATTGAGAAAATGACTGGAATGGTCTTTTTTTGTATGTCACTTTTTGTTGGCCAGAATTCACATACAGACACTCAGGGTCAGATTGGCACATATGCATGTTCCCGATTTATTCAGAAAGTGGTAGGAAATCTTAGTCGGGAGTGATTTCAATATCACCACTATTTACCTGCTGTAGATGGACTAGTTTTCTTCTGTACTGAATTAGACAGTGAGTGATGTATATAGACTAATGCCAGATAGCCTGCTTTTGTACGGTTCGGGACCAGTATATAGAACTGTGTGTGGTCTGTGGGGGGAGGTCTGGGGTTTTAAAGCAATGACGGCGAAACTGAACGGCACTTAAGGTGGCAGCAGTGTGTTTAGACTGGACAGTAAAGGCACATAGTGTATCTTTACTGGTGTTCTCAGCAGTTCCACGTTTGCTCTAATTTTGTTTGTTGTAAACAAATTGCATTTTCTGGTGATTTCCTTCCCTATCTATCCCAAAGTTTTGCTATTTGATGCTGTCTCTCATTCGGTGTAATGGGGACCCACTGTCTGCTGTGGTCACATTCAGTCTGCTTCTTACGTAATTTTTTTTTCATTGAGCTCATTAATACTTTTATCAAATTAACATAAACGCGGATCACCCAAAATGCACTTGTGATTCTAATGATTTTATTGGCTGTGTTCAACAAGCATTTTGGAATTCTTACTGGTTCAGCCAGGCCTGGTACAAAGAACAACTCACAGTGTACAAATAAATAATAGAAGATAAATGTGTAATGATGCAGTGAAAAGTATGACTTAGACATTTCACATATTTATGTCAGTTAATCATTGTACACAGCTGTTCATGTTGTATCATAACAGTGCATTTCTTCCCATAAGGCTAAATTTGAAAAGCTGTCAGATGATTTTATTAGACACCTCAGTCAGCACTGATTTTTATGAGGTCATGTGAGCTAAATAAATATATAAATAAATAAAAACCAGCGAACACAGTGGGTCCCCACAACTACTGTGAATCATCGGTGTATATAGGGTTGTAGATACTGAACGTACACCTTTGATTTTTCACATTAGCGATGCACACGTCTGGCCTGGTACTCTACACATACGATTACGAGCTCAAAGTCTGATCAAAGGCAAAACGTGTTAGAATGACACCAACGGAGGAAATGAGGAGTATGTGGACAACGCAGGGTCACTGACTGGAAGTCTGGGACCTGCTGGGTGCCGTGACTAATTGACATGAATGCTCTTAGAAGGTTGCTCTCACCTTAAATAATACCTTAAAACTGTCAGAGAGCTTATTTATAGTGCTGAGGTGGGGATTTCATACGGTCCCCGCCGACCGTATGAACATGTTTTGTTTTCTGACAGACACCCATAACTCCCTGTTTCTTCTCTTCATCTTCATATTCTCATGCTACACCATGAGCTACTTCTGACTTATTCCCTAGTCACACTGACAACATCTCCACTAAATTACTTGGTACTATTTTTAAAGTGTAACATTTATTTTATCGACTGGGTTCAAGTTGAACTGAAGGGGTTGGGTCCCAGTTGGTTGTTGACAGGCAATGTGCTATCCACAAAAACCCAAGTTTTGACATACCTTCCTTTCTTTACAGCCTCTTCGTGTATTTTTCTTTATCTTCCTTCATTTTTTTACTGCCTCATCTATCGTCTCCTTATTTACGTAGTTTGTAGTTTAACATGATGCTTCAAATAATATTACCCTGGGAGACTAAAGATCTTTGACACGTATTTATGTAGCTTTTTTCTTAGAGCGATATAACTATCTTGCTTAAACGGACTAAAACAGTACCACACTTGATGTAAAAACCAGTACCCTGAGGCCCAGAGAAGAAACATTTTATAGGGGTGTCCAATATCACAATGTCTTTCCTGGAGTTTTATTTCAATTGTCCTGTCTTCGTATTATTTCATCTTTGATCCTCTCTGCTGCTTGCCTTTTTCTTTTATCTCTTCCAGAAGCAAAATGTATGAATGACCAAAAAGTACCGAAAAGTACGGATAAATTAAAGGAAAATCATTTGTTCTCACTAGATGAGAGACAGCTGCACCTTGCTTTTGTTGCCTGTAGTGGAACCCAACCTCTTCGGCGTCGTTTTATTTGTTTTTCTACACAAAAACCTCGTTCAAACAAGAGCTTCTGTAACTAGATATAACATGTTTTAGCTACAATTTCTGGCGGAAAAAAATAAAACCGAGAGAACGAAGAATGTTTTATTTAACGAAGAAACAATAAAACTTGTCAATTAAAATAAAAGCGAATGTTCTTTTTAAGAAATGCACGTTTTGTGTTTTTTTTTAGCAGTCATTTATTTCGTGTAATAATTCAGCTCAGTTTTTCCGTATGAATATATTTTGATTTATTTTGTTTAACTTTATGTTTCGGTGTGAGCATACAGTGAATATACATAAATGAGATACTCTTTGTATTTATTCATTTGACTAACAACTTAGGTATTTAGTTTCGCTGTAGGCAATTCAGACAGTTCTCACAATATAGCCATTTTCTATTGGATTTGCTACATTTAATTGCATTTTTATTTTTAATTGCTATGATGTCATGGTTCATGTCCTTTAAATAGGGATAAAAACAACAACGAAGACCTTCCATGGAGACATATCTTCTGACAGACAAAGCGGGTCTCTGAATTATCACTGAATCTGAAGTTCTTTTAAAAAGGTAAGTCTACATTCGTGCGATTGTAGTTTATTAGTTACATTTTTGTCTTTTCTTACAAGGTTTAAAAATACGGATTACAGAAGTACAACTTAAAGAAAGGAGAACAGCGTCATCTAACAGCATATTAATGATGATATATCACGGTATACGTAATTTTTTAGGTTGTGCTACTCAAAAATGTTATTACAGTAAATACAGCGATTTTCATTCAATCCATTCAACCGCTGATGATTAAATAAGATTTAAGGATTGTCCAATCCATCAGCAGTCCGTCTGATTCAAGCCGTCGTCCGGGTTCACTTAACTTGAAGTTGCACCGTTGACCACTAGGTGGAGAGCTACGTGAATATTTTTTTTTCCAACTCCTATCAAAGACATAAAAAGGGCATGATTTTTAATTAACAGGACGGGAATTAATCATACATGTTTATATGTAGTATTGTGATTGTTTGTGTGTGTGTCTATAAATGTTTTAATAAAACTGTTATAAATTATGTAAACATTATAAATTCATATATACTGAACTGTGATATCCGTAAGACTCAAGAAAACGGTGTTCCTAGGTGCTCTGAAGTGGATATATATAGACAGCATTCCTGAAGAATGTTCTGCCTTCTATAAGGCAGCAAAGTTTGTAAGGTTAATACTGCTGTAATGATAAGCTGTCTGAGGTTTTGCCCCCCCCCGTTAGAATGCAGCCCCGCTCCTGTTCCCTCTTGTTTATCCTCTTGTTGGGCACCGGGGCCCTTTCCGTCGCTGTGACCCTGGAGACGTTCCGTGGCTGTGCCGTGCGCCAGTTCTCCTTCCTGGCCCAGAAGCCAGGCTGTCAAAGTCTGCACATCACCACCGAGGCGTGCTGGGGTCGCTGCCACACCTGGGAGGTGAGATAACGCGCAGCGTCCCCTGCTGGTCAACAGACCTCCTTTTTTTGACTTTCCTTATTTGTGTTAGTGTAAGGGGCTATTCTAGGATGTGCCTCTTAGGGGAGAAGCCCCCTTTAACATTCAGAACACCCCCTCCCCCAAATTAAATTTGCCAAGTGGGGAGTACAAACAAAACGTATTCAAAAATATGGGACAATTCACTAAATGGTTTGTAGGGAAAATTACTTTTCAGGGTAGCTGAGACAAAAATTCAGCCCCCATAAATATAGTCTAGAACCACCTCTGGTAAGTGTATATTTATTATCTATTCTCTGCAGTCTTTGTTAGCTTTGAAATCAGCATTTTATTTTCATGCTTGTTTTGTGAACACCTTGCTTTGCACTGGTGCTTGATTAGTGATGCCTGACTCATGGGACCTGCTATACTCTATGCATAAGACACCCACTTCTCTTCCATGTTTCTCCGCGGCTGTGGGGCTCTACAGAAGCCACTCCCAGAGCCTCCCTACATCCAGAGGCATCACCGCGTCTGCACATACAGCCGCATTCGGTACCTGACGGCCCGGCTGCCCGCCTGCCTGCCTGACGTCTCGCCCCTGTATCCCTACCCACTGGCCCTGCAGTGCGACTGTGCCGTCTGCTCCACCCAGGACACAGAGTGTGAGACCTTCTAAGTATGGGTTTCCACGGGCCACAGGGCAGGAATACAGGAAGACCCAGTACAGCGCAGCTCGGCCTGGCGGGAGCAGCTCAGTCGCAGCAGACATCTGCCGTAAGCAGGTGGTTTAATGCTCACCAGTAGGTCGTAGGTACACAGTCATGGAATGAAACTGCTTTTAAATGCCTAAACAGGCAGGTGACTTTCATTAATCTAGCAGTATGAGCCGTTCAGTGTAAAAATGTCAGCTTTTCATGCTTTTCTGTATAACCATTAGCTAAGCAAATGTGATGTAAGCACAGAATAACACTCCCAGGTGACAAATAAGCTTTTATTTTACACAGCGCAGTGATTACAGTACACATAGAGGGCAGCAGAGAGTCCTGCGAGCTCCTAGTTACAGTGTATAGCCCCACTGATCAGTCTCATCTCTTGTGCCTATCAAAGATCTAGATTTGACTCTTACTTCGGTTAACGCCATACCTTTGACATTTAAGAGTCCTCAAAATGTTATGCAAAAAAATGTAAAAATGTAAAGTGCACACATTCTTCCGCCACTGATGACATCAGTAGTGTAGTGAGATGGACAGCAGAGTTGCAAGAACCGGGAAGACATGGCGTGTTTCTGCTGGGTATCTCTGACGCTCTGGTAGCCAGAGGCACCTGGATGCCCAGCTAAATGTGTGACACCAAAGCCCTTATGGGATGGATATTCTGTATATGTATTCATATATAAAAACTGTTACAAGATAGACTGAATTAACATGAATAAACATCTTTTTAATCTGGCTTTTTGTATTAGCTCTCGTTGTCCTCTTAGTCTCCCTCTATCCATGTACAGAATCTTGCAAATCCCCTCCTGGCAGGCTGCTGCATCTACCCATATTTCAGGACCTTTTCATACTAAACTGTGCCTGACTGTCAGTGTGTAACTTGAAGGCTAAGTTTATACAGCTAGGCAGTTAATTAGTTCGACGTGTCCGTTTTTGCTTTGCCCTCCAGTACCACGTAGGGTGACAGAGTGACATGGTGCCAGCCGTGAGCTTCAGTAGCGTGACTTGCGGCACATGTCGCAGCGACAGGCCCGTGCACTCAGGATCTCGATGTCGTTATGGTGACGGCCGTGAGGGCAGTCCAGGCGCACCTTGACCTGAGGGGGGGCAGACATGCAATCTCAGAGTCGCACACACACGGCAGACTGTATGCAAATCTCGAAATATGCAAGAGAGGTATTATGGGTAGAAGCGAGAAATGGCTCTGAAGGTTGCCGTTTAAGTCCCAGGATAGGTTTTGCTTAGGAGTGATTCTAGGATTTGACCCTTAAGGGGGGGCTCAGCTCCTTGAGGAAATATGGGGCATCCCTCACCCCCCTCCCCAGGCCCCCATGATTAAATATGCTGAGGGGACTTCCCCAACATAAAGTTATAAGCTTACTAAGTGCAGGAAATGAAATATGCACAAAACAAGGGAAAAGTCACTAAACTAAACTGAAAATTATTTTCAGTGGGGCTTAGACCAAAAATAGGGTCTGGAACCACCTATAGTCCTGCTGTTGTACCCTGTTAAGCTGGGGGATTTGTTACTGGCAGTAGCATGGGCAGCCCTACCTTGGTGTCTTTGCTGATGGCGCAGCAGCGTGAAGCAGAGGTGATGTTGTGGGTGAAGTTGGAGGCCACCAGCACCGCGTAGCGTGAGGGGAAGGCACTGGACTCGCAGTAACCCACGCAGGCGTACACCATGTGGGTCCCTCGACACGTCCCCCGCCTGTCACTGCGGATCGTCACGTTGAATGCTGAAAGAGTCACAGATGCGGGGTTGGGGCTGTACATGAACAGTGGTTTATGATTGGAAGACAAAAAGGGGGCAAAGTTTAGGAAGAGAAAAATGTTTCATGAACATATCTGCTGGCACTAAATACTTCATGAATAACTCAGGGTTTGACTCCCTCTCAGCTTCTACATGGGCTCTCTGAATATTCTGGTGGCTTGGATGCCCTTGCATGTGTTAAGAGGTGGTGGTGGTGGTGGGGGGGGGGATCTCACGATAGAGGTGGCAGCCTGGACTCAGTCCATCATAGCTCCAGCTGATGGGGGCCAGCAGCATCAGGAAGAAGAGAGGCAACACCAGGAGGACAAAGCCAGGCGTCACAATTTTACTAGGATACATGGGTACGGTGGCCTGCATGGGACAAAAAAAAGGGTCCAAGACAGTTCCTATAACACTACAAAACCTGTCCCAACAGCAACTTTTAATTAACCTGGACAGGTAAATAAATTCAAAATCCTGTCGTTTTTAACATTTAAAAATATGTTTTCCCATCTGTTGTATCCAAGTACAGATGAGATATTCTACACCTGTTGGCATCCTGTGAACCCCAGCCTTATGTCCTGTGCTCCAGGGCCCTAACCCAGACCCTGACCAGAAGAAGGGGTTAAAAGATGATGGATGGATGGTTGGATGAACAGATATTCTACAAATATCAGATATGCTATTAATATTTAATCTCTCCAACTTGAATGCATGAATTTTTTCATGCAATTCTGTTTAAATTCTCTCAAAATCTCTTTGTCATTCATCTGCCTGCAACAAATAAAGGAGTTTAAACACAAGAACGCATGGTATTCACATACACACACATATAGTCAAATATCACAAACTCACCCCAGTAACGTAATAATATTGATTAACATGAACATTTCATGTTACATACATACTTTCACATCAGCGAAAACACAACTTTGCAGTACGGCAAACCTAGCGTCTACAACCCCGAGTTAAAGAAAAATCTATTAAAATGCCTTAAACCATGTACAGATTGTCTATTTCCAGTAGCAATGATTGAGAAAATCAGTTTGCAAAAACACCGGGCCAGTGGGTGGCTCAGTGGGCTAAGTCTCTACGCCTGTGATTGGAAGATTGCAGGTTTGAGCCCCAGCAGTTACCTTTCAGTGGGCCCCAGAGAAAGGCCCTTAGCCCCCCCCCCCCCAAGTTTGCTCTTGGGTGTCTCATAAAGAGTACGATGGAATAAGTGAAAAGAGAATTTCCTCATGGGAGTCATTAAAATATTCTAAACTCTAAAGGTTTTAACGGCGTCCTCATAAATGTAGTCATCACAGTAAATCAACAAGATATTTATATTTTGCTCTGCCAGCTCATACACTAATAACTCAATACCCTGAATAAAAGTCTAAACAGGTGTTTACAACATATTCCATTTGTTGCTATAATTTATAAATAACCGAAGCTTGCAAGTAAAAACAAATTAATTTGCATAAAACACTTTAATAATGACCACAGCAACAAATATTTATTATGGTGCTGGTTGTGAATGAGCACTGTTGCTATAATAAATCCTGTAATGTTTTCCTCTGGAGTGAGAGTTCACTAGCTGTGGACAAGACCTGGCCCTTCTTGCACTGTTTCCAGTGGGACAAGCAAGTCATGTGGCAGGATTGCAATGGGACCCTGATGCACCCTAGCAAACTTACTCATTTAGGGTGGATTTTAATGCTCCACACCAAAGGGTGGGTGTGTGTGTGGCGGGGGGTAGGGGGACTGGAGGAAGTTAACCCGGTAAAAACATACAGCTTGAGGTCATTTATGACTCTTACATGCCTCACTGCAATGCATGGTCACAGTTTTTTTTTTCGTTAGACTGGCTGCCTTAGCTATTACACTGTAATTCTTTGCAATAAATTGTCTCTCAGTCATTATTATAAAAATTCCACATTCCCCGTGCTCTCTTTTCTTCATCAATAATTTTCCCTCTGCTTCCTGTAAATAAAGCTATAGGCTATGTCAGAATAAGTAAAGCCAGATTGGCGAATTGAAAATCATTTCACAGTCTTCCTGCCAACAGTGTGCTCTGACGGGAAGAGTGTTCCAGAGGACCGCCATACGCATCGTTCACAATAGGGGCCTCTTATTACCAGAGACAGGGCATTGATCTAAGGGCTTACGTGATGCTGAACACAAAGCAGAGACATATACTACTGGGATGATGAAAGAAAACTGGATTAAAGGAAATGTTCAGCATAATCAGCAATTGCTCCAGTATCTACTTAAAAGGCATTATAAACTGTCAGATTCTCATCCTATATATGTATGATATGTAATTTCACTAAAAGCTCAGTTTTTCATTATTATAGGTAAGACTGGCTCTGTTTATAATTAGTGTAACACTTCATTTAGATATGACTTATGCCCCTATGACAAAACACTTTCTAAATTAGGAATTGTCAATCTACAGTGGCCATAAAGTTTTATTAGTATTTATTTCAAGCCATTTTCTCACGAGTTTTTCAAACTTCTTTGGTACCCATAAAATTCTAATCAAACCACCAATATCAGTATTCAGGACATCACTGCCCTATTTGATGACTCTAAGCCTGGGAAGACTTTACATAAAAGAAGAGGCTGACCTTATCATCACCTTCAGTGCTCTCAAAGGGAGACATCTTACAGATTACCGATAGAGAAAATGTTATGTTTTACACTAAAAGGCTAACTAGAATACAGCTGAACCAGAATCTTCAAAAAAACGTTGCTCAGTAAAGGTTCTAAGAAGTAAAATTCATTCACTGTGAAGTGTCCCATAATGAAACACTATTCTATAAACCTTATTCTATACCTTTTAGGATTTTAGTGTAACAAAAATGAAGCTGTCAGGCTCCCATGACATGTTTCCAAATAATAATAACAGATTTCACAAAAACACCTGCAACACAATGTTTCCAGTAATGAAATGTTCTACACTAAATTACAGTGCTCAATTCAATAGCTAATGAGGCCATCTGCAGCAGGAACTAAAGCATCAGAGATAGACAGAGTAGCATTATGCACAATCACAGGACAGTGCTGTGTGTCAGGCAGAAAGAGGCTGTCGTTACCTGTCAGTATGCAGCAGGTTCAGTCCAGGTGGGGCCAGGTGTGTGGGGACAAGCTGCTCGCATGCAGCTATTTGTAGCGCAGGTGAAAGCGAGCCTTGCTCTCGCCCACCCAGTCACGCCCATGATGTCATTCCCTAGAGCCCTGTCCCCTCCTTTACCCCGCACCTTCCCAGAAGGCTGCATCAATTTCCCTTCAATCCTTCGCCTTTCCCTCGCTGCGGTCTCTCCTCATCTCCACCACTCCCTGTCGTCTAACTACTAAGAGAGGTGGACACTGACAACAGGGAAAAAATGGGAGAAAAGTAGATATGTTTCCCATTACAGGAAAAAGAAATCAAGTTGATTAAGTTTGCCATTCGCGTTTTAATTGGATTTTAAAGCCAACTTAGTTACTCAGTTTCCATATATAAGTATATAGAAAACCTTTTGTGCAATACCTTAATTGATATTATGTGTCTCTGCTGTGTTAAAGTGCTCTAGATATGTTCGTGGTGGTGCTTTTGTCTGTATTTTCCATTTTCTGAGTAGTTCGGTGATGTAAGGAAGAAGGGCAGAGTCGGGTCAAGAGATTGCGGCTTTGGACGTGGTGCTGGGCGGGCTAGACTGTTTTGTGTATTTACCCTAAAAAGAGCATCCTAAAAAGATGATGCTAGTCTAGTCTGTATTGTGTTGAAATGTGCATGTGTTCTACACTATATTGCTTTAATCCATTAATGTAATTTATGTTTTGTATTAGAATAACCAGACGCATTCAGTCATTGTACACGCGACTGGAAATGGGACATTCATACAGCAAAGTCTGACGCTCATCCTAAGGAGCGAGCTAAAGAACAAAGGGGAGAAGTACTGCCCCCAATATGCCCTCTCCTGCAGAAAAAAATTTGGCAATGAATGAGAATTGTAGGGGCATAGGGTATACGAAATTAAATGCCAGTTAATGACAGGGAAAACCACAGTAATGTTCTCCGTTGGTGTAATGGTGCTCAAAATAGATGGGTAAAGTGGAAGCGGACGCATTGACAATATTATCCTTGTTCAGGACCAGGTTTCCAGGTAACAGAGCTGAACATTTAAAAATAAAAACATTCTGGGGAGTCGCATTCCTGTGCCGTGACATCTGAATTAGCTCTTTGTATCATCTTAAATTCTTTTTATTCCCATCATAATTTTAATGTGATTGTCAGCTCTGCCTGTCCATGTCAGATTTTCTTTTTAAAGCAGATGATAGGAGACTACAGAACACACCAGCGTGGGGATGTATCCTTTTTACTGTGCTTAAGTGATAATTAAGCGGTGAGATCACCTCATTCAGGGAAGTCCATCAAACGCACTTTAGGGATAGAGCTAATCAGCAAGCGCACAGAGAGACACTTGTATTTAACTGACAAAGATGGATGGACGAGGCCAGGTTTTCTAAACAAAGAGTCTGCCTCGTGTCAGCGTCAGGAGAATATCTGTGGCTTTGTTTGGCAATGGTCAGCCCAGGCATTTTGGCCTGGCAGAGGTATCCAGGCGGAACTGTTGAGGTCAATGTCTTTAACGTGCGCTCGTCATGGCAGTAAACTGCTCTAAGGGTTTCTTATGGAAAAGAAAGTCTGATGGCCCCCCTCAGTGTACATTCAGCAGAAAAACCCAAATGTGCTGATTTGCATGCTGGGACTGACACAGGCCATTCATTTGGACTGAATGAGTTACCCAGGGACCATTCAATGACAGTCTTCTGGATAACACAAGCAGTATTCCTAGCACCGTGAGTTATCGATTTTTCAGATTTTAATCCATTACAATACATTGATAAACTTTCCTCATGAAAAGTTTAGACTCACTCAGCCATTTTCTGAAACCGCTTATCCTATTCAGGGTCGCGGGGGGTCCAGACCTTATCCTGGAGGCTACGGGTGCAAGGCAGGGATGGGGCACCAACCCATCACATGGCTCACTTACACACCATTCACTCACACATGCACACCTACGGGCAATTTGGTAACTCCAAGTAGCCTCCAAGCATGTTTTTAGACTGTGGGGGGGACACTGGAGTACCTGGAGGAAACCCCATGACGACACGGAGAGAACACGCAAACTCCACATACAGATGCTCCTCTACTCACAAACAAGATACGTTCTGAATGGCCGTTCGTAACTTGAAATATTCGTAAGTCGTTATTCAACATTATTTTAAGGGCATACGCAAGTACAAAGAAGCGGCCAGAAGTCGGCCAGAAGTCATACTAGGTGGAACTGGAGCACAGAAAAAAGAAATTGATGTTGCAGACAGAAAACGGGAGCCCAATGAACACAGTACTCATCGTTCGTATGTCTGAAAGTACGCAAGTTGAACATTTGTAAGTAGCGGAGCGTCTGTATATGGAAACCCGGTGGAGATTTGAACTCAGGTCCCAGAGGTGTGAGGTGACAGTGCTAACCACTGTGCCAGCCATTCAGACTCACTAAAAACACCAAATTTACAATACAAAAGAAGTAACCTTGCTAAAACTTGAACCGGCTTTATCACTTTGTTTTAATACAACACATGAAAACTGACAATGAAATACAATAATATGTAAAGTCAAATATTCCCTTTCTGTAAGTATCAATTCATTTAGCTAACCTGGAGCCTGTTCCACAAAACATCATGGATAAGATGACAGTCCATGCACATAAATGCACATTCAGCCAGGAATAAATTAACGATTAAGGGAAATACACATGAACACACACAAAAAAACTAATTGATTTTACATCAAAAGCAGTGCGTTAAAATGTTACCCAATGTGATTTCCATATTTAGATCAAATTATGTGCAGAAACTGACAACTTTGCCTACTGCTTATTTTAAAACGGACATTCCCAAAACAGTAATATTTCAAACTAAGGTGTAAAGGATGGTAACTTCTTGTAACCACTGAAAAGCTAATGAAGACACGGTAGTTTTCGAGCACAACAAATCTATGTAATACTATTTAGAAACACTGAAAAACTCTGGCATAACATACTCTTTAGTGCAGTATTCAAAACGCATTATTGAGATTCAGAGGTAAGAAGCTATAGAAACTTGCATATGCACTGTAATGAAGTGGAACAGGGAGATGTGCTGGGAACCGTGACTGAACAGAGAGCAGCAGCAAATCTATTTCTTCGCATGTCCAAAAAACAGGGAAAATGGAAAGATTTTTCTGGTGAGGAGAAAGTGAGAAACGGTAACCAGTATTACACGCGCACACACACACACACATTATATATATAACGAAGAAGCTTCAATTATTACAATAAAAAAAAGAAATATTAGAAGGATGTAATTGATTACGTGCTGGCTTGCTTTTAAAACGTGTCTCGGGCGATTGGATCATAAGAAGACAGCCGAGACACATCAGCCTTTAAACCTGAGTCTATCATGTATCTCCAAGGTGTTCAGCTGACCACCTGTGTTCAGATTTCGTTACTACCGACGTCACTTCTGCTAAAATATCAAATGGCCCCATGCGCAGTTATTGCAACGTCCTTTTCAGGAATGCATTAGCATTTGCGCTACAAAAGATATGTGCTCAAATGCGTCCCAGTCCACCTCCGCAAGTGGTTTGAGTGATCAGATCTCAATGCGTCTTGATGGCCGTTTGCACTTGAACTTAGCGCTGTCCACTTGTGATTGGCCGGGAACACATTTACCAAGAGTAAACAGGGCCTTTAAGTCAGAACCTTATCCTAGCATTTTGATAAATGTTTTGAATCCAAAAAAGGATTCATAATCATGCTCAGCTGTGATATATTTTTTGAAACACAATTCTTCATTGGAGCTGGATGTAGTGAAGCATCAGGGAGCCCAGCTGAGCTCACACCCTGGCAGCAAGCTTGATCTCACCTGGCCAGGCTAAGCATGAAGGATGTATCACCGCTCTCCGAAGGCCCGGGTGGCGGGGCTTTAGACTCACAAGCTTCTGCTTCCTTGACATGCCCCTCTTGCCTCCCCTGCACCCCCTCTGGCCCCTGCCTCTCTTGATGAATCACAACCTTATTGGCTAACATAGCAGAGAGATGACTCAGCACCATATGCATTCTTTCAATGCAGACTTTTTATTGGATAGGTAAGAAAAAGAGCCAATGGGAGGTTTCGCTTCACTCATTGCCTCAGTCTAGAGTTGAGTCTACTGCATATGAGAAGTCATTCACGTACCTGGACTATAAGTGAATGGGCTTCTTGGGGGAGTCAGCACTGAACACGCTGGAAACTGAAGACAGGAAGGGGGGGACAGGCTTGTTATGGCTGCACTTCCATATGCCGACAGCTACAGATGCATTTCCCTATTGTCTATTATTTAAACACTATTGTACAGAAACCCCATGACCCTCACCGTGTAAAGTGCTTAGATGATGGATAGCAAAGCTCAATAATGTGTCGGCCTCGTGAACGTGTGCAGTGGTAACAGAGCTGGACGTGCAGGTGGGTGCTGATGGGAAGACAAGGTGAGCCTTTGTGAGGCTTAGAAAGGTTCAACTCACCCCCTTGTCAGCATCCATTGCTTCCAGTCCATCGGGCTGCGGCCGGGACTCCGTGCGTTTCCCACTGGGGGCAGATAGGGGAGACAGAAGACAGGGCTGTTATTGTGGCGCTACTCGCCGGTGGTGCTCTGCTCTGCTCCGCCATGGGTCGGCACTGCGCCCGGCCTTTTCTTCTGCTTGTGCTTTCTTTAAACTCCCTTTCCATCGCATTAAACAGACAAATAAAGAGCTTGACAGCCACATGTTTAAAGGCACATTCGCCGCAGGACAAAGCTGTACAGAGACTCACAGAAATAAGCTTATGGTCACGCGTATACAAGCGCACAAATGTATAATCTCACATACACACCAAAAGTGACAGACTTGTACCCAGATACACATGTTCATAGAGGCATTGTTGACACAACATTAAGTGATAATAGGCAGGCATTTTATAGACAAATTTTCATATCCATATTTCATTTTCCCTCTCTTTCACATACACACCAGATGTATACAGATTCAACAGTACTTCTAAAACTAGATAATAAAAGCACTGAGTCCTTCAAACATCAAAACTATTGTGTGACTCAACAGTTTTTAATGACTGCTTACATTTTCTTGTCAATACAACCTTAATGTTTCTATTTTGGAATTATCTCAATACCAAAGTATAACTTTGTTTGACAGATATTCACTATAGCAGCCATGGCTTCAGGCTACAATTACCCACATAAAGGTTTTGTAGAAAATGAGTACTAAATTAGCTTTTCATTTCTGTTCTCTGTTCTTTTTTATGTGCACTAAATTTTTGCTCCACTACTTCTGTTTTTTTTTTAAGCTAAATCATTAGTTGCAGTTCATCGGCTGACTGACAGACGGAAACGGCAGCCCGTTTCAGACTGCAGAGACAAAAGCAGCTTGGTTTGCTGGCAGTTAAACAAACAAAAACAAAAACGACAATCGCTGTGCTTCAGAATTACCCAAAACTGTCCTGCATATCTCAGCTGTAACGAGAGGTGCATAAAAGAAAAAAAATAATGTAAAAAAGAATTAAATATAAGAAATAATAAGCATAAAAGGATGAAACAGAAAAGCACATAATAGAAAACCAGAATAAAATACCCAATAGATACATACTAATTTCCGACATTTATGAGCTGCCCTTCAAAAAGAGGCTGCACAAACTCACAACTCAGACTCCAGTCCCGCCCAAGCATCAGGTTTCCAGCAGCTGTGCTGATCTGGGGAGCCCCCTAATGGCTCAATTCGACTGCGCTTGGGGTGACACACTGCGCTGTAATGTGGCGTTACTGCATCTGGTTCTCTTGCCGTCATCTGTTGTAAGAAACACTTGTTTAATTATTTGTATTCAGGTCTGATTTACTGCCTCTCATGTCCGGTGTGCTTGGACTTCCCCAAAATAAAGTGCTCCTTATGAAAAAGGAGGCGTGGGTGTCAGTGTTATGGCAGGATTGCACCACCTTAGGAGACCACTGTTTCAACCATGAACAATATGACTGAACACAACTGCAGAATGATAATTACGAATTAAAAACCGAGACTGGAAATAGGGGTAATCTAAAGAGCAGGTAAGATGAGCAGAATTGGAAAGTTCAGGTTCAGAAAGTGCAAATCCAGACCAAAATTTTGTTTCAGCCAACCAGTTGAGGATAAAGAGTCACATTCACAGAGTACTCAACTGGTTGGTTGAAACAAAATCTAGGTCTGGATTTATACTTTCTGGAGCTGAACTTTCCACCTCTGAAGATGAGATATACTTTATTGATCTCAGGGGGAAATCCCCAAGTACTCTGAATAGGCAAGTACTCACTGGCATCTCGTCCACAGGCCTCTTTGCTAAAGAAGGAGACATGACAGGGTAGTTATTGTATCACATGCAGCTCCGCAAGCAGCTCATTAAGGTGTATAAATTCACAGGTCAAGAATGTGGAGACACCTGCATGCAGGCGTGGGGCTTCCCGAGCCTCCAGGAACAGGGTGAGGAGGAAGGGGTAAGCAGGCACCCTCAAGCCTGTGTGCCGGAAGCAGAGGTGACAGACCTTCTCCCACTTACTCTTGTCTGTTCATGTGGCAGTTAAGAAAAACCTCCCACGTGGCAACATCGCCAATGCTACACAGAAAAAGATCACAGCCTCTGTCGAAACAGACAGGAACTTGTCACTCAGAGGCAAGTATAAGACTGTGGTAGGTCAGAGCGTGGTGACTGATTCTGAAACATCTGAAATGTTAAGTACAGTCATTAGGTTCCCTGTGTGGCAAGTTTTTTCTGGTGAGCAATTCAACTGCTCTCCCCCCACCCCGAGACCCTGACCCAGATTAACTGCTTAGAGCAGTCTTTTCCAGCCCAGTCCTCAGTTGATGTTTATACTCCCTTCCAGTCCACATTTTTGCTCCTTCTGAGAGCTGAAAGGAAGCAAAAACATTGGACTGTCTGTGGGCCTCTGAGGACTGGGTTGGGAAACACTGGTTTAGAAGACATTCACCCAGTGGGGTGACTAACACTACACAGAACTGAAGACAAGTCAAGGCCTGAAGACACCCAGCTAGCAACCACACTCAGTTCCTACATAAAACACTATCATTTATTGATAAATACGCAGTTAATCGCAGCAATGTAATTCTTTATTGACCATAGGAGACTATTGAGTTTCTTATATTCTCATATAATTAGAGAATGGTTCTGAAAAAAGGAACACAGTCTGCAAATGTTTTTCAGCAATGGTTTGACAGAACACTGTCAAGGCCTTACTACTGATGCTGTCATCGTTAGTAAGGTTAATTGTATTCTGAAAGCATACAGGGGAAGACATTAAAATGGTTCGTTGTAAAGGGCTGAAGGTGATCCAGGTTTTCCAGCACAACCCGAATAGCATCCTAAAATGAAATAAGTCATGAATCAACAACTCTGCGCCAGTATTCTAACAGGCTTAGACAAGTAAGTCCTACTGCGTTAAAGCATACTGCAACTATGCAAAAATAAAAATTATGATTCACCATTTCAGACTAATGACAATAGTATTAAATGTAAAAACTAATAACGACTCTTTATGAAGAATGCTTCCTTTTATTTTCCAGGGTGTGCCATCAGATACCATGTATTTACCTCAATTTCTTGTGTGGCTTGATTCTTGTTGACCTTCTGATTTGCCCTGCTAATTACAAGAACACACCATCTGACCTAGTATACTGCTATGTCTAACCACTAAGACGTCTTGCATGTTTTAGGAACTAACAATCAAGCCACAACAGTAGGTGGGGAGCCGCGCTACCTGCAGCTGGTCCTGATCCTGAATTTGTAGACTCGACATCCTGCCAGGAACAATCGGGTCTCAGGAAGAGGGAAGGCGAAGGGTTTAATGGACATGGTGCACCTCGCCAGACCACAGCTTAGCTACCTACTATAGCAACACAGCACAAGGGCAAGCCCGCTAGAACAACACGGAAATAAAAGACTTTCCTGTGACAGGTTTTAGCCCAGGCACAACATAATTAAGGTATGCAGGGCAAAAGGCACTAGTGCTTACCAAGCTATCAACTTTAAACCTAGCTAGTTTGCAAACATACATTCATCTTCCATAACCATATCATCAAGAGCTGGCTACTTATTAAGGAATCGTAAAACTTCAGTAGGTTTAACCGGACTGTGTGGCAATCTGTTTAACTTTAGCTTATAAATTCTTTCTGGACATTCAATGAAAAAGACGCAGTTTTATGGGACAAGGCGTATCTACTTAAGTTCATATTCTTTTTGGCTCTTGGGTCCTTGACACTCATTATAGAAGCACTGTTTTATTGTTGATGGTGAAGTACAAAGAATACATCTAATTTGTAGACTATTATCTACGAGATTTTAAATATATATATTTTGTTTACAGATGGGATCAGACAAGGTGCCTAACTTTGGCGCCCATTAGCTCGCGCTCGCCAAAGAAAGCTGCATGGTTTTAGTGGCGTTCTTTTGTTTATACCTCACACCGCCTAAACATAAAAGTAATTACTTATTATGGGCACTGGTCTATTATTTCCAAACCGTTAGCACGTCTATAACAGTGACAGACCATATACGTAAATCCTCACCGCACCCTTAACGAACCGCGGGTTTGTTTACCGTAATGTAGCAAATACTGGGACCGCTAATTTAACACGGGCAGACGAACGGCGAGATAAACAGCTAAAATATACAATTGGTTATGACTCAACATCATTTCCTGCCTATAGGGTCCCGGCGTCCTCGAGCTTACCTAAAAAAATACGATTGGCCATCCAGACAGCCATTTAGAGAGCTTTGCTCTGCTGTCTCTATGGTGACGACGATTAGGAGAGCCATGCGGTGTGTCACATGGTAAAGGTCATATTATTCGCACGGGAACGACTATACGTAATAGGAAACTGACATAAACAGCTCACTCCCAATACAGTGGTCTTAAATTGATAAACAACTGATTAGCAAATGTTTATGTCTGTTTATTTCTAAATGAGAGTAGAAATATTCTTAATAATTTTAAAACTGTCTTTTACATTTGTTCGTGTAACTGGTAGGAAGTTTGATGTAGCGTGACCTCGAGTACTATAGATGTTGGGATAAATCTAAGATACTTGTAGCAAGATACTTCTGACCTTTGCAGGTAAGTTATTCACCTAAGTCATGGAGGATTTAATCATCAAGGCTGTACAGTACTCGCGTTTTGTTTTGGTATTTTTTTTTATAAGAAATTAAAATACTAGTATGGTTTATAAAATGGTTTGCTGAGTTTTTTGTTCATATTCAAAAAAGTTTTATGTAGTTTTATGAAGTTCTAGAGTTCCGTATCTTACCACCCATAAAAACCGAAACAAAACGCAAGCGCCGCAAAGTACTGGTAAAGTGGCATGTACAGAGCATGACGTGTCGACATAAAATCTCTTATCAGTGTCACAGTGACCCTGCCGTTGTCGTGGTGCTATCTTGTTCTAATTGTATTGGTTTTGAACACTCACTTCAAAATCTGGAAGCAATTCATCCTGAATCTATTTAGCTTTTATATAATAGGTTCTAAAAATTAGGGTTTCACTGTTTTGGGAATATTTTTGTGCTCTGCAGACTCAGATCAGTGGGATATACCAGATATTTTTCTTTATGTTTCCTTGGCACAGTGATTCTCGGTTTCCTGTGTGGTCGTCATGTCCCAGCCGTCCATCTCGCTGAACACAGGGGCACAGATGCCTCTGCTGGGCCTGGGCACTTTCCGACTGCGCGGCTTGGAGGAGGTCCACCGGGCTGTGGATGCGGCGCTCGCTGCCGGCTACCGTGCTTTTGACACGGCGGCTGTGTACCGCAACGAGGCTGACCTGGGCCACGCACTGCGTGAGCTGCTGCCCAAGCACGGGCTAAAACGGGGTGACATATTTCTCACTAGCAAGCTGGGACCCCGAGATCAGGGTCTCAGTGCTAGAGAGGGGTGTCTACAAAGCCTCACACAGCTCGGGTTCGAGTACATCGACCTGTACCTGATCCACTGGCCGGGCACTCAGGGGCTGGCTGTGGGCGATGGTCATAATATGGAGAATCGCACCCAGAGCTGGAGGGTGCTTGAGGAGTTCCATGCCAGTGGGCATTTCCGTGCCATCGGGGTGTCGAATTATACCACAAAGCACTTGCAGGAGCTTCTGCAGGCCTGCAGGGTGCCCCCTGCTGTCCTCCAGGTAGAGTTTCACCCTAAGCTGGCCCAGAAAGAGCTCAGGGAGCTGTGTAGGACTACTGGCATCTGCTTTCAGGCCTACTCCTCCCTGGGGACAGGGACCCTAGTGACAGAGCCGGTGGTTTTGTCTGTGGCCGACGGGTGCGGACACAGCCCTGCGCAAGTGCTGCTTCGATGGGCAACGCAGCAGGGTGTGCCCGTGCTGCCCAAATCCTCACGGCCAGAGAAGCTGGTGGAGAACGCACAGATCTTTGACTTTGAGCTGAGCGAAACGGAGATGAAGAGACTGTCTGACCTCGACTGTGGGTTGAAATACTGCTGGGACCCTTCATCTGTGGTGTAGGATTGTAGGAAGAGGGCTGCTCTTTGCTCTTTAGGAAGATCTAGTGGTGGCTTATTCCCCTATTCGGGTGTTCAGCCTCAAGACAGGTTTACAACCTTTTGACACAAAAGCAAGCATTTTTTTTTTTTGGTATTCAGTTGCTGCCTGTATCCAAAAACTAGTTTTGCGGACCAGAGTTTAAGTACCACAGTCTGAATTCTTCTTGACTCTACAGAAGCACTGTTTTACTGCTGATGCTGAAGTACGGAAATACATGGGTACATACTTGAAAGTAGTCCATTGTTTGTGAGAAAAACACTAATCACAAATTAAACATCATTTTTGTACAATCAGGATCTGAAAACCGCAAAGCCATTTTGTATTTTTTGAAAGTGGAAATAAAGGCAGTTCTTCAGCTTATTTCAAAGCTGGTGTCCGTTTAAAATTTCAACAGTGCATGATTCTTCTCATATAAATAGGAAACCTTTAGACTGAGCTGTGTCTTGTGCAGCTCAGAATGGAGCGTCAGAATGAATTAGATGAGCACAGAGTCTGCCTTAAAGGCATGTGGCTGGCGTAATATAAGCAGAACTAAAAAACACAAAGAATATTGTGATCAGTGACGACTTTGCGGTACAACCTTTTCACCTGCTTGAATGTGCTACATTTTAAAGGACAAACTACAGAAAGAGATGGATTGTATACATTTCAGTTAAAATTGCTTTATTTAACCATACATTAGTTATCCAGGAAAAAAACATTTACAAAATTTAAAAAAGCAAAACAATATTCAAAAGTTTGAGTGCCATACACTCAATTTCAAGTAATACCAGCAGTCCATCACCGAGCTTGATTGATTGTATGAGATCTTTCCCCCACCTGTAATCTGCTCTTATCCTTTAAGGAAACTAACAGTAATGGTGCTTCCCATGCTTATACAATAGTGGTTTATCACATTTTGATGCTACACTCAAAATCTGGAGGGGGAACAGCATGTATCTGCTGATTGAAGTCTGGCTTCTTAAAGGCAATTATTCACTTGTCTAGCCTGCACCTTTCCCACGTTAAACATATTTATTCAAATAGTGCCAAGAGTAGCTAGGCTATATGCATCAGAAGGCACATCAGAACGAGCAATGTTGAGACCCCCATGCCTTGCATTTCTGGAAAGGTTCGGTGTAAAATGTCAATTCATCCGCAGGTTGTATTTCAGAGCTCAACACGACATAAGTCGCGCAATTTCAACATATCATCTGATGCATGTTTAACACAGCCTGCCGGTGTCCCTTGCGTCGTTTTTGTTAAGGGACAATCGGCATGGCATAAACAGCCTTTATTAAAGAAAAATCCCTAAATTCAGGATTAGGATCAGAAGAAAAAGAAACAGGCTTTGTTCCCATCTAAAGGCAAATAAGCGTTTGTGAATACTTCATTTTATATTAATATCTGAAGGGAAAAAAATCTTTTTACAAAGAACACCACATTTGCTAAGCATCATCGCTATAGAAATGTATCATCTGAAGTCGTACATCTATGCATATGGAGAAAATAAGACACAGGCATACACAGAAGTCACATTTTCATTACAGTAGGTTTCAGTTTCTTATATCAATCATTAAAAATATCAACAATTTATTTACAAGATCTAAACGTTGATCTTCGATAGTGTACTGAATTTTAATCTGGGCATTTTCCCCAAAAGAATTTACGTTCCTGAAGGTGAAGTGTTTTTTGACATCATTTTCGTATAAAAAGGTAGGAATGTTAGCAACCTCATCTGATTACTACTGTAAAGATTGTCACATTAATGATTGTGCTTCTATTCATTTTAAAGCATCTTATTTTTTTTTTCAAAAAATATATATATTTTAGTTATGCCGTGAGTAAAAAGGCAGGAACTGTAATGAACACAGTTCCACCGTGGCTAAACCGTGTCTCTTTTCTTCCGTTACATGTGTAACTCTTTCTCTCTTGCATAGCTTTTGTTTAATGCAGAGCAGATTAATCAGTTGATGGTAAACAAGCATGTTGATTATCTGCCCTATTCCCGTTCTGTGGCACACTAAATATCAGCTGGAGGTTGGTTGTTGTCATTGGTTGCACTTGGAATCTACATACAGTTGGCCATCTGCCCCTCACCCCACCTTGCTCACTGTGCAGCTCTGCTGTCGGCCGTCGACAGGCTTCCGCTCATCTCCGCGTCACTCTCCTTGTGGCTCCAGAGAAAGGCGAACCAGCTCGGGGATGGCTGCATCTGTCGGGCAGCCCCGGCACTGCGCACCCTCTTCATCTGCTTAGGGAGGCAGAGAAACAGCCAGGATTTCATTCAAGTGCTTTTTCAGCTTCGACTCCCAGAACAAAGATGCTTCGTAGGACCTATCAGCTAATCGCCGCGCGGCGACATCTGCTGTCGGCTGGGTGACTGCAGGCCAGTGGGTGAAGAGCGCTTCGCCTAAAAGGGTGTTAAGCGGCTCGGCAAAGCCCGTGGCCGGCGCGGCGTCAACGAGCAGATGGCTGTCTGAGCGCACATTTCGAGGTGCGCACTAGTCTTCACACCTCCAGATTCTGCATGGATTCAATGCAGTGAGGTTGACACCTATGATCAATGTCATGGCGGGCCAATCCAAATGGAAAAAAAGGCAAAAAATTGAGGGAAAAGGGAAGTGGACCTGCACCCCGTACCCAAGTCTTACCCCTTTGTCCAGCAGGGTGTCAAACTCGTCACTCATACGCCGCAGCTGTCGTCCATACCGCTGTGCTGCCCACAGTGCAGGTGGGGCTGACCGCGAGCGTCCTCGAAAAGGAGTACCATCCCCGGTGCACACGCCTCCGCCCTCCTCGGACGTGCCTCCTTCACCAAAATCGAGATGTTCGCTTCGAACCGAAGAAACCTGGGATTCAGACAGCACCCGCACACGACCACCAGCTTCTCCTAGGGTGGCAGAGCAAAGAGACATTCTGTCAAACAACAACTCTCATTTTCAATGGTTGTCTGGCAGAATCTTTTTCTTTCTTAAATGGAATTGCGCTTGTCTGAAGAATCCACGGTGGTGAACTTGAGTACAGTTTGGTTTTAGAAACTAGTCAGGCGACTGGTTATTTTTCTTGAAGAACTTTCCAAGCACACAGAGTACAGTTAAGGTTTGTACACAAATATTGCATCTCTGCTGTGCCTCACCTGGATTTTTCATATTTCTGAGGCTATTTCCTGGCTGTGAATTCACTGTGACATCTGGTGTGTCGGATTCAGAAGTGTCCGACTCATTGCCGGAGATGGTAAACATGTGCTCCATGGTGACACCTAAAAACAGGCAGATAAAGGGGCAGCCACTGAGCAGGGGGTGGCGAAACCGTATGAAGAAATACTGCGGTGACAGCTGAATTGGTCACATCACTAAAAATAATCTGGAAGATATCTATCATGAGTGACAGTCTGAGAAAAATGACGATCATGTCAAATCAAGTCTGACCATGATTCAAAGTATGAGAATTTTACACTACATAGCAGAAACATTTATTCCTGGTCCTGCGGCAAGTTGCGTGTATAGAAAAGATCACTTAATTTGTTGTGTACTAGCTTTTGAATCACAGTGGCTTCACGTAGTAAAGAGCCTTTGGCCACCAGCTTGTCGTAACACTGAGGATTTCACGGACAATTGTGCATGACAAATACTGTTTCAACAAAACAAAGCAGAGCACAATATATCATGAGCACGGATACTGAAATTAGGCCAAAATGCAACACAATTAGAAACGTGTGTGTACATGCTGGGGTGTCATTTTAATTCAGCCAAATTTCTTACTGTTGGAAACAAATGACCAGTTTTTCTCAACCGCTAACATTAAGTTCTCAGAAAGAAAGCCTAACCCATTGCCCCAGGAATGAAGAGAGTCACCTCTGTGATATACAGAGATGCATTTCATGCACTTTCTGACTCTCTCCTTCATTATGGTCATGAATTTATCAAAAGCAAACTATGAACTGAGCAGATTCTGTACTACAGAATAGTGTTTATCAGTGTAAATTATGTAATTTCTGTCTGCTACCCAAAAGAAGCAAACTTTATGCTGGAAAATAAACAATATACCGTGCATTGAAATACCTCACAATTACCAATACATTACCACTGGTCGTAATTTTTAAAGTCATATATGACAAAGATTTTTCTGTTGAATAACTGGTTCAAAGTGACTAGATACTCTTGGTAAACATCCAGGTGACTACAGGCTGTTGGCTAATCATATGAAAAAGGTACAGATGGTGGACAGGACACTGAATCCAAATTCCTAAGCACAACTCACTACAGTGCATAAAAAGGAAAATAATTAACATGTAAGCTGGTGAAATTGACTGTATGACATCCAATTATCATCTGATGATATTCAGTCATTATCACCGTGTTAGCTGCACCATCTAAATGCAGTAAATATTTCATCTCCCATCTGGCTGAGCACCTAAGCATCAGATGAACATCTGTAGGTTCTGCAGGAGGAGGACAGAGAGCTGTGTTACAGGTAGTGTATCTTAAACCTCACAGGCACCTTTCGCAGGTTCACACATGTTCTGATTCCTAATTGTGTTGCAATTTGCCTTGATTTTCCTGGGACACTCTCCAAGCAACCTAGAAGGTTTGATCGTTTTAATCAGTAATGAAAACATAATGACAAAAGAAAATCCCGGCATTTTTAAGCGCTCCCACATACATTTTTTTTGCCATTTTTAAATGTACGCCATGAACATACAGATATTCAGGTGACGTCATTTGCTGAACCTGCACTTATAGTTCAGGCTGTGATCTCAGGCTTAACATCAACTCTGACAATGATCAACTGCCTTTCCGTGGCTGCTCGTTTCCTTTTATCACGTATTGTTCTCTGTGCTAATAATAATAGTGCTAATAATGATTGATACATAGATTCCTGATGTTAATACTGATTAATAGCGTCATATGAAGTACAGTGTTACAAAATAAGATAAAGTTTATTTATCCCACAAGGGGAAATTAGGTATATCCGCTTAAAGTACGCTTCAGATTAGTCCAGACAATTAGCGCGCCTTCAACTGCCAGTTGTTGATCTCTCCCGCATTGCAAACGGTTTCATGTTCTGGTCAAGTTTCACGCCTTAACCACATTGTGAACGTGCAGGAAGGCGCATTTTAAGAAGCTGTCATCAACAACTGGAGATTACTTAATGAGAACACATTAAAAGACAGCCGGAGGCAATTGTCAGTTTACGCTTAATAACTTAAACGACGATATGTGTTTGTAAAGTTCTGACTTTTCTACCTTACACACTTGCCGACCTCTATCACCCAGTTATTCATGAGAGACCCCGAGATAGAGGCTAAATACATTTGCTGAATGGCAACTAATCCTGCGAAGTCTGGCATTTGTGGGTTAATTTCTATAGGGTCACCCTATTGATCTGCTCAATTTTTTAATGCTAAAGCACACACCTGACTATTGTAGTTAGCTTAGAGACTGATACATTAACATTACATTATCTACATGTAACACTAACTGACGCCGAAGCTAACATTAGTAGCCCACGGGGAGCAGATATAGGCTTGCAAACATTATGGAACAGAGTCTGGCATTTTTACGCGGCGTGAATACTACAGGACCAAACAATAGGTTCCACAAGTCTACATGTCAAGGGAGGGGGGGGTCATTAATCACTTTTGTTTAAATGAAACACACAACAAATGTACATGCACCCAACTTCTCACCCGACATCAGCTCGTTCGCGATGTCCTCCCGGTAACTGCTTAATTCATGTCACTTCTTTCTCCGTTGTTGTTTGGCGTCGTTTACAGCAGAATATATTTTCTCTTAGCTCACCAAGCGGAGGTCACGTCAATAGATCGCGTAGCTGTTCAGCGCCACTGAGCCAATCAGCGGCCGCTGCCGGGGAGCGCTCACTGGCCTTTCGGGCGACGTCACTGTTGCGAGCTAGGACTCTTCTCAAGCATTGTTTACTTCGCCGGTTGTCCGTACTCTATATTATATGAGCGCACTCGGTTTTGAAAAAAGTAATAGAATGTTTGGTAAGTATTCACTCCCTAATGAGCATTGTTTGCGTTTGCGGGTTTGTCAAGCAGGCACTCTCACTTCATCAGCTGTAGACATAATTTCAATGTAAATTGCCACAGGTGATGTTTTTTGGCGACACATTTCTATTAGCTTTCCTTTCTTATATATCTTTTTTAATGAACGGGAATGAACTACTCGAACCATCATCAATATCGTGCAACCAAGTAATACCAATATTCTGCATGGAGTTCATTTGGTAATTTAAGCATGCATAAGAATCAACAAGTATACACGTATTCGTGTTATTCCTAGAGCGGAAATTTACATAATTTGTCTATTGTGACTTTGGGTGTCATGGACAATAGCTAGCTGTTTGCAAACAAGTAAGTAGCACTGAGGTTTGGCAAATAAAAAAAGCTCTTTGTAAACAGGAAAAAAATGTACAGATAGAACTTCCTGACAACCTGAGTCAGACGTATACGGAAAACTAAGTGCCGATATGTCCATTTGACAGTGGGAAGCACAGAGAGCATGTATTTCAACCCGGCGGTTTGCTTCTGCAGTAGTATTAAGTGCTTGATACTTCATCCGAAGAACTACAGTAAAATCCATAATTTCTCTCAAATACAGCCTCACTATCATTAGTCTCATTTACGTGTTCTTTGTTTTATGTACCGCACCCAAAGGGACAGATTTATTTAATCTGCAAAATTCTTGCAATTGAAAACTGAAGGGCATCTAAGCTTATTTCCAGGAGTCGTCCATCTTCTAACTAGAGCCTATCCCAAGCAGCATAGGGCTCACGGCTGGGGTACACCCTGGATGGGGTACACCCTGGATGGGGTACACCCTGCATGGGGTACACCCTGCATGGGGTACACCCTGGATGGGGTTCCTGTCCATCACAGGAAACATACTCTCACACAGAGCAATTAAACATAGCTGCTTCGTAAACTGACTCAGAAGGAAGCCTGCATTATTTGGGGGGATCAAACAAGTTCACACAATGTCATAATAGCAGGTTTTTGTCACACACACACACACACACACAGGTTTGTATCAATATCTTTGTGGGGACTCTCCATGCATTTCTATGGGCAAAACCTTGATCCCAATAATGACACCCTTAACCCCTAAGTCCTAACATCAACCATAGGTATCTAGACACAATACATTACTTTTGGATATTTTCGTTTTTTGATTGCAGTAACGGAGTTTTATAAAATTGATTTTCCCCACTCTATAGGTGTCGCCAGGCAATAGTGCTAGCCTCTAAGCCACTCTGATATTCTGGAACCTAATTTTTTTTTCATTTTACCTTTGATTGGATCATTCCAGTGCTTATTTATTGTGGTTCATTTAAAATATTTTCCCTTAAGACTTCTAAAATGTCAGAATTTTATCATTTATGTTACAAACTTAGCTCTGTGCAGGTGATTATGAAAACATGCTTTGAAAAGAAGACCATGCTAACTCCGAACCCAAAAGCCTGGAGGTATGAGACACAAGTGCTACCCAGTGTGCTAACATGCTGCTAACGATTCCTGCTGTACAGAAATTAATTCACATCTTGGCTGTTTGTGTCACAAAGTGGCCTCAGAAAATTATTCAGAAGTAAATACTATCATTTGAATTACAGACAATGACATATACCCCGCGACCCGACCCAGAACAGCGGTGGATAATGGATGGATGGATGGATGGATGGATGGATGGACAATGACATATATAGTTTCCCTTTCACCTTGTTAATCATTTTTGTTGTCTTTGCAGAGCCATGAAACTCCTCGGTGACACATGACACCCTGGACACTATTTGTTTGAGCTGTTGCCATCTGGCAGTCAGAGCTCACACTACCAGAAGAACAGTTTTTACCCCAGTGCAGTGATAAGGCTGAACCAGGCACTAACTGTCTCTCATGAAGGACTCAACCTTCCCTCATCTCACCATCATACAGCATTCATGCATTATACTGCATATCCATTTGTACTTGGCACATATTTATTGACAATTTCAGATTTTGTACAGATTGTGGCCTAATGGTTAGGGAAGCGTGTTTGTGGGTTGCGGGTTCGAATCCCTAACAGTCAAGGTACCACTGAGGTACAGTAAGCAAGGTACCGCCCCCACACACTGCTCCCCGGGCACTGAATTAGCTGCCCCCTGCTATGTCACATATGGGCTAAATGCAGAGGACAGATTTTGTTGTTGTGCACTTTTGTGTTGTAGTGTATCAACAATGACAATTAATCATTTTCACTGCTTTGTGTTTTGTTTGTCCCACTTGGGAGCTGCTATCCCAGTCTTACTGTGTTGTCATGCACAATGACGATAAAGAATTGAATCTTGAATCGTAAAGAAAATTATTTCTGATTTTCCATGCTTTCTGCTGGCTGTGCTCCTAGACCTGCTCACTGATAGAAGCACCGTCTTGAATGACAGGAGTGAGGGTGCTATGTCTGGAGGAAGTCCTACAGGGGGCTCCTCAGTCCTTGAGTTAAACCTTCATGAAATCAAACACCAAGCAGGCTTGATAGCCCAGCAAGATTAGGTCAGTGCTTCTCTAGAGTAAAGCAGAATGGCTTGGCTGTAAAGTAACGGAACTGATGGTGCAGCAACTACAGAGGTGGAAAGTCATTTGGCTTCATTTTGGGAAACATTAATCTTTGAACAAAGATAGGTCTTTCTAGAACATATTCTGCTTTATCCTTGAAAAATACATCATTCTCGTTCTTTATTTTCATAAGGCACCATTTAAAAATGCTGATGCTATACATTTATCAGGAATTCTTTGGAAACTTAGGGTGCTAGGTGGGGCACAGCGTGGATGGGATATCTCAGCAGTATATGCACTTGAACACAATTTACTGAAATTGAGAATCACTAGTAATTGTAAAAGTGCTTTGGAAATAAGCTGAAGCATCTGAAGCATCTGGAGGAAGCCCGCTGAATACAGGGAGAATGTGCAAAATCTGCCCGTGAAGAGCTGGGGATGGATCCAAACCGGCAATCCTGGAGGTGTGAGAAAGCAACGGTACCCACTGCGACACCACGCTGCTTGCTATTAATTTCTACTGCATAGAAATTAATTATTCACATTTTCCTTGTTTGTCCCACAAGCTGGAAATAAACCTGGGCTAATTGTTGTGAATATATAAGCCTCCTTGTGCCTGTGTGTGTGTCTCTGTGTGTGGATTATGTTTATATTACGTTGTGGGGACCAAATGTCCCTCACAATGTAATAAAAGCCTGTTATTCTGTCATTGCGGGGACCATGTTTCAGGTCCCCACAAATACCTGTGAATGCAATCAAAAAACTAAAAGTCTTGTATTTAGTTTGGTTACTTATGGGTAAGGTTAGGGCTGGGTAGGGGTTAAGGTCGTCATGTTGGGATTAGAGTTCTCATACAATTGAATGGAGAGTCCCCACAAAGATATAATTACAAACCTGTGTGTGTGTATCATATATATATATTACATCATGGGGACCAAATATCCCCACAATGTAATAAAAACCTGCTATTTTGCCATTGTGGGGACCACTCTTTTTGGTCCCCAAAAGGGGATACTCATTTTTATAAAAATCTGTGACTGCAATAAAAAAAATACAAATGCCAAAAGTCTGGTATTTTGTTTGGTTACTTATGGTTAATGCTGGGTAGGGTTAGGGTTTTCATTGCTGGGATTAGGGATTTGCCCATAGAAATGAATGGAAGGACTGAAGGAAGGATAGAGATATGAATACAAACCTCTGTGTGTGCAGACATACAGTACTGTGCAAAAGTCTTAGGCAGTCATAGAGAATTTTTAAATGATCGTGTAAAACTTTGCTGTTATGTCTGTCAACATGTGTCAGCTTAGCCATTTTAAAACGTCTCTTAAAGTCACCCCAATATTTGCAGCAACCGTCTAGTACACCGGTGTATTTTTTTTACTTGACCACTCATATGGCTAATCAATACCCCACTGACGTTTTAAGGTATTTCAATGAATTAATTAAGTGAACTTGTGATTGAGTTTAACAAGCACATGAGAAGGCTGAGGTGCCCCTGAGGAGAGGTTTGGGAACTGAAGTGGTGTTCATCTAGCCATCCAACTAGATATCAATCGTTTTTTGGAGAACTGAAGAAATTCTTGTTAGTTTTTTTGCTTCTCTTTATATGCATATATTCTGATGTTAAATTGTGTTTTTGTTTTGGGTTAATACATATTTACTACTCAGATAAATAGCTTTAAAAATTCCTTTGACTGGCAAAGACTTTTGCACAGTATTGTACACACACACCCATCTAGTGAGGTCTGAGAACACTTTGAAAATGTGGCGATTCTTTCATTTAATCTGGGGGGAAATAAACAAAGTTTTAGCCTGGTTAAGACATACCAGCATTTCAGAGTGGATCATTGGAAAAAAGCCCTATTTACTGGTGAGACCAAGTTTTAGATTTAGGGCAGTAATAACCTCAGAATCATGGAACATTTATGGAGACACTTGAAGACCAAAAAAGTGAAGCATGATATTGCAAGTGATGGCAGAAGATGCTGATTGGTACATGGATCTTCAGGTTTCGTACAAACTTGTGGAATCATTGCCTGTTCGAATGCATTCCATCATTAGAGCAAACGTGGTCATATCAAATATCAAACTAAGAGAGTCTGGAATTTATGTAAACCTTTTCAACAATTCAACTGATCAAAATCTTATGCTGATAATACAAATTGCAGCAAACAATTTCATTAGAAAAGAATGAAAAGTACAAACATTTTTACTAGCAGCCATATTTTGACAGATATGCATATACGCACATGCAAAGATTTCCATATATACTGTGAAATATTTTAACAAAAAAGGTGTATGAATACTTCCAAAATCTATACAAAGGAGGGGTTTTCACTTATTTTTGGATGATGCAGTATTTTATGAAATATGTTGAACTTAATTATCACATTCTGTTGCTCAGAGTTTGAATGCATGGTTTTAAAACTGAAATTATACTCTTTTAAAGCAAAGATGATATTTCAAATAATATTTCTATTATTAATCCAAGTTCACCAGTAGATGGCAACCTTATACTGGAGGTATACTTCCTTTCGACTGAAAATGTCAGATGAGTAGTGCAGTTTAAATAGGTAAAAGAACCAAAGACCGGGGTCCTTCGGTCTGGTCTAGTTTCATTTTTGGATCCCTGGTTCAAAAGAGGCTGAAATCCCATGCTCTAAATGTATACGGCAATAGTAAGCCTAATGTTAACGCTTAGCATTTACTCTATGGATTCTAGTTCACTAGTAGTTCTTACAATTTTCTTTACCTTAATACACATTACAGCCTTCAAATACAAAATAATATTGTATTATTTACTCTTCCATTTTTCTCCTAGATTATGTTGCACTAAAAATAACGAAATATCACAAAATGCAACTCTGGACAAACTTCACCTCGTCCAGTATTCTGTTTATTTATTTATCGTATTTATCTATTTATTTATTTATTGTAGCCCATCGAGAGGAGGCGCCAAAGAGCTTCCCGTTGATGAGGGAAACACCTCTCACACTTTGGTTAGGATGCCCAGAAGGAGCAGCATCACGTCACTTTTCGCGGTATCACAGCAGTCCTGTCCTCACCACTCCGCCGCCGTCTCAGCGGTTTCTTCAATATCTCATCCGAACATAAATAAGTGGGTTTCTTCCATTAGAGCCAGCTTTCACTGCTGCGCCCCATGTAATGTCTTTCTAAATCGACATAATTTGATTTGATTTTTTTTCAAAGATGGAAATAAATGTATGAATGAAATGTATGCGGGCGAATGGAGAGTTTTGTGTGAGTGTTCGCCTGCGTTGACCGGGTAAAATAGCCTCGTCTGGAAGCCTATCTTGAATATGTTTTTTTTTCCAGGTTGGTGTGGTCTGTAATTTTTATGGCAATGAAAGGGACAAGCCTATCCGAAGTCTACAATTTTAATGTTGCTATGTTCTGTGGTTAAACTCAAAGGTCTCGCACTTTGCTGCATATAGACACATGCAATTATTGACCATTTATACACATGCTGACTGTATCCTGCCTTTTGGGGTTTTCTGGAAGTATTTTAAGAAATATGGTTTCATCCTACCCTTACTTAAACTATCACTTGTTCTTTATAGCTCTTCTGAATTTAAAGGGACGCACTTTATTATTATAGTGGAGTACATGTTTTCACTGTTTCCACACGGTATGAGCATTAATGGTCAAAGATAATATATGCAATGGATTTTTACAGTTAAACAATATATGGTTATGCCGGTGAGTGCCTTTAACCCTCCTTAAATATTCATATTTAATGCAAACAACTTCACAAATGTACAAAAGCATTTACGATTCAAATATAATGAAAAGGATGTGGAGTGCATTGTTCCAATCTGTGTTTGCCTGTGATTTAAATAAACTGGATATTCAGTGTTCTAGTTTTTATTTGAGAAGCTCGCCTTCATAATAGACCTGTCAAGTAACTGAACGGAGAGATGGCCGTGATAACAAAGACACAGACACTGTATAATGCATCACTGCACGATTACCAGAGATGACAGTAAGTCATAGATAGAATTTACTATTGAAGTGGTATCTCTCTCGCTGGTGAGAAAGAACTACTGTAGTAGCTCTGTACAGTCTTTGGGGCTATATGTGTAGGAATACATGGATCACGCTTTGACACTCCCACTCAGACCTATACACATAGGATGTTACATGGTGATCCTTCAACCAAAGCCCATGATAAAAGCTCTACTGCCGTTTTAATGTGGTTATGTGTCTGTGCTGCCTGTTATTTGTTTGGAATGAGGTAGTAATTACCCTAATTATAAAGAACCAGGGTGAATTGGGTCTTTTGAAATGCAATATTGTAGATGGTATATGTTATAAAATACAGTAGGCAGTCACCTGCAATCACTGTGTATGTTTTCAGGCATCGGAGAGCTGTTGTGTGAATACTTTCAATATCACTATTTATTATCTGGACAATGGAAGATCCTATGGACATTTTTAAAAAGTACAAATTGTAATTGTTGTTTAACCTGATTAAAAGACACAAATTCACCAAAATATATGCTGTTTCCATGGCTAAATAAGCACATCGGCAATATATAACTCAGGTATATTTTTAGTCCTTGTAATTAAGATATGTGTTAAAAATGTATATACATTTGTATGTAAAATGAGTAATTCTCAGCTTGGAGCAGATCCTGTATCATCTTGCCCTTTATTATTCAATCTACTGTTTTTACCCCTTATTAATATTAGTACAAATAGTAATTACTTGCTACATGAACTATTGCAAAAATCACAAATTCATCAGCATAATACATCGATAAAGGTAGGCTAGGATATCAAACTGTAACCATTATTATTAGCAGAAAAAACAGTGACAAAAAATCTAAATATTATTTAAGCTGTATCATGGATAGTGCTTGGGTTGTAATAAATGTTGGACTAAAGGAAAAGGCGACACTTTATTCATGCAAAATCATACTTTTATAGATTACATGCGGGGACATCAGTGGTTAGAAACTTATTATCAGAAGTTCACTGTTTTTTAGTACTAGGAGTTACGCTTTCTGTGGTCTGATGGATAGAGATATAATAAACTTGGTGGATGGGCTTTATTGATGCAAACATAATCAATGAGGCTGTTGACATCAATGAAGACAGCTAATATATATCAATAGACAATTCAAGTGAAACACCTTACTCAGCAAACTGACGGCACCTTTGTTCCTGGAGTCCCATTGCTTGGTCATTCACTCCGCTGGAGTGTTAAAACAGCTAATGCAGAGGGTTAAGCATGTGCCACTGAAGTGGAGATTTTTAGAGTCTCTCCACAGCAAGTCAGGTGTTGTTACATCAACATTGCTGATGTCACCGTGCAGGGGACCCAGGAGAACGGAGTCACGTGGTCCAATGAAAGAGACCCGGGTCCAAGAGCCAGGGCCGTCAAGTTTTTTTGTGCAGTATGGAGTTCTACTGTGGTAACAGGTTGATCAACGTCACCATTTTCTGAAGCACATTAGTTTTTCTAGAACACGCATATACAGTATGTAGCCATTTCTGAGGCATTACACCTTCTATACTTGGGCTGGAACTCCATCCATCCATCCATCCATCCATCTTCTTTCTATTCATCCTGTTCAGGGTCACGGGGACCTTTCCACGCCTCTATTCCATGTTTCATTTCAAGACCTCATAAACGCAATATCTCAGTGCATCGTTTCACTACTAGAGCTTGTCTTCAACCACAATATCCTACCAAACGTATACAGTGACCAAGTGCACTTTACAGGTAAGCAGGTTTCTGCGTGGGAGAGTTGTGCTGTTGGACTGACGCACGTGGGCACAGTATTGCTGCCCATAGAACAAGACTCCAGGAAATTGTCTGAGAGAGCACTTGTTTGCATCTGACAGTTTTTTTATTGTATTGAATTGAATATTGTATTCTTAGCTGTTAGCGTCCGATAATTTAAATCCGTTCATTCACGATATAGTAATGACCACATTAAAACCAGACAGTGTAATACACAGAGGATTTTACATATCAATTCTAATGACAAGGATAATCAATTGATGAGTTTCGGGTACTGTAATAAATCTACTCTGTTAAGTCTACATGACCCCTCAGTAACTGATGTTGTTTTAGGTCGCGGGCTCATATGAATTAATCGGGGGTCTCATTTTTATTTGCGATATGGATAATGTCTGTGGACTGTCTTAACTGCTTTATTTATAATCTCCGCTTTTAAGTGACATCCTTAGTAGTTTGCTTTACAAAAGCCAGTCCCCTGGGAAATAAACATAGACAGGGAGAAAACTGCAATTAAGGAGCACGCCGTTTCTGTCCTTCTGCTCGCAGTGGCTTGAAAGGCTGCCCCCCTTTTGCCAGCCACCCTTTACAGTCACTTCATGCTATTCTGCTGATAGGAGAGCATCGAGTAGTCTGGCTTCCTCGACTGATGTCTTCCTTATTCTCTCTCCTTCTACATTCCCGTTAATCGTGCTGCCTCTTTCTGTTACACAGATTATACTGAAATACATTAGACACGTTCAGTTCCTTCATTATTTTGCTGGGCGGAGGAAACTAAGGCATTCGCCATAAGGCTACCCTTAGCCTGCATTCAGTCAGCGACCGTGTACAGAAATCTACGCGCGTCCGATGAGTCTCTGAATGGGAATTTCGACCGGATTCTGTGAAAAGAAGAATAAAGCGGTTTCCACATTTTTTTTCCCCGCTTGCAAGAAGTTGTGTTTCGCATTTTCAGACTTTCTTTCGGACGCACTGTGGCATCGTTTAAGTGGGAAGTGTGCATTATGAAAAAAATCCAGTTTATTTTTAGCTGTGACTGAGAAAAAAAATAAATAAATAAGAGGAGGCAGTGGTGAAGGTTGATCGAGAGAACCGGAAGAGGTGAGCATTAACTTGAAAGGAGTTGGCGACGAGACAGTATCTCTGGACTTACAGGTGTATTATTCTAAATCGCCGCTGGTTCTAAGACGCGTCCGAGGCTGTGAGCATCGGCTGCATTCGTCAGTATTTAAGTGTCTGTTGCAGCTTTTCATCTGTTGTATGACATTCCTTTATTACCTGGCGGAGAGATTAGGGAGGCGGCAGTAAACAGAAAAGGAGTTACAAGTGAGTATGCGTTGCCACGATGCTTGTTTTGCAGCCAATACTGTGAAGATTAGGGTCATGCAGTGTAAACACCTACTCATAAGAATACATTAGAAGTGAGGTGCACAGCGTGACATGGCCAGTGTTGTCTGAGACACAACGCGGAGACTATTTCGACGTGGTTAAAAATAGACAAAGCGTGCTTTGAATACTCATCCGAAACCAAGAAGGCACTATGCACAAATCAGCGGCAGTTATTGATTGTTGTATGAACTCAATTGTAAAACAGTCAAGGTATAGGCCTATGTAAACACTAAATTCTATTTAAAATAAAACAGTTTTAATAATATAAGCTCCACCTTTCAGAAAGCCTTCTCAAATACATAATCCTCAAAATAACAATTTTCATCAATGAATGAGGTTATTTTAGGCAGATCCACAAGCAGAAACCTAGGCTACAAAATACCGTCTCCTATAACCAGTCAATAGTCTATTTGTTTTCAACAAATAACGGCGTTACCCGACCGTAACAGGAATGAAACAGTACAACTGATAGGCTTCACCCAAGTCAGTTTATGGTAAATATATGAATTCTTTTACGCTATATTGACAGCGGAGAAGCAGTCCTTTACCTCCCCCAACTCCTGCAGCCTTCTTTGCACCTCCCGGTCGGAATTAAGAAGACACCTTTCCATGTGCGGCCGGGTGCGGGTGTAAGACCTAGGCGACGAGGGATCGAGGTGATCCACGGATGATTGGAAGCTCAAGGGAGTCTAACACTGTCACACGAAGGACTGTCACTGTCGCCGGTAAAGAAAATTGCAGGTGAGACCTTATTTGTAACGCTCCTTATACACATGCATAATATATATAGGTTATAATTTAACCCGACAAAATATATCTAATTGAACATCCTTACGAATAATCACACGAGTTACGATATGCACATGCTTGTAGGATGTTGAGATAAACAGCCAGCACTAACGGTTTTAATTGTACACGTTAAAGTACTTACATCTTTAACCTCATGTTGAAGTTTGATGCATAAACCAATCTGTTGATTAAAAAAAGCAAATTTATAATAATCGTTAGGGCTACATTTCTATAACAGTAAAAACACAGCATGTAGCCGCGTATAACCCATGAATAATTGCGGATTTCGCGACTTTAAGCTTTAATACATGTATACACGGAGGCACATTGACATACAGCTGAAATTGGTAGCCCTGACTAACTTGCACACAAGTATCAGCAGCAGTCATTATGCAATCATTTGCGACCAGTATTTAAAAGAAGTCGTTCGGAATAATTGCTTGGCTGAAAGGTGAAACAACGGGGTTCCTCTTGGGATCTGAGCTTGTACACACAATACTGCCTGCTGGGTGCTTAATCAGTTTTTTAGCCCAGAGCTGAACATCTCAGGTAGTAAGTTGTACATTGGCAGTAGGTTACTAGAATTATATGAGGTATTTTCCTAATTCATGTAGGACCTTTGCAGCACATCAAGTTTACATGCATACATGAAGATCAATTTATACTATATGAACAAAAGTATTGGGACACCTGGCCATTACACCCACAGGAACGTTTATGACATCACATTGTAAATCCATACGCATCAATATGGAGTTCAATATGCAGCTATAACAGCTGCCACTCTTCCGGGAAGTGTGTCTCTGGAAATTTTTTGCCCATTTATCAAGAAGAACATTTGTGAGGTCAGGCACTGATATTGGACGGGAAGGCCTGGCTCATGATCTCCGTTCAAGTTCAACCCAAAGGTGTTCTTTGGGGTTGAGCTCAGGGCTCTGTGTGGGCCGGTCAAATTCTTCCACACCCAACCATGTCTTTATGGACCTTGCTTTGTGCACTGGGGCTCAGTCATGCTGGAACAGAAAAGGGCCTTCCCCAAACTGTTTCCATAAAATTGAAAGAACAGAATTGTCCAAAATGTCTTGGTGTGCTGAAGCATTAAGAGTTCCCTTCACTGGAACTAAGGGGCCTAGCCCAACCCCTGAAAAACAACCCCATACCATTATCCCTCCTCCACCAAACTTTACAGTTGGCACAATGCAGTCAGGCAGGTAATGTTCTCCTGGCATCTACCAAACCCAGGCTTGTCTATCAGTCTGCCAGACAGGGACGCGTAATTCGTCAGTCCACAGAACACGTTTTCACTGCTCCAGAGTCCAGTGGCAGCGTGCTTCACACCACTCCATCTGACGCTCGGCGATGTGAGTGCATGCAGCTGCTCGGCCATGGAAGCCCATTCCATGAAGCACCCGGCGCAGTTTTTATGTTGGGATTAATGCCAGAGGAAGTCTGGAACTCTGCAGTTACTGAGTCAACAGAGCCTTAGTGACTCTTGTGCACCATGTGCATCAGCACCTGGCGACCCTGCAGTGTTACTTTATGTGGTCTGCCACTTCATGGCTGAGTTTCTATTGTTCCTAAATTCTTCCACTTTTTAAAAAAACAACTTTCAGTTGACCATGAAATATCTGGCAGGGAAGAAATTTTACAAACTGACTTATTGCAAAGGTGACATAATATGACAAAACCACATTTGAATTCATTGAGCTCTTCAGAGCGACTCATTCTTTCAGAAATGTTTGTAAACCTGAGTGCATGGCTATGTGTTTGATTTTATACACCTGCGGCAATGGGACTGAATGAGACACCTGAATTCAATGATTAAGAGCTGTGTTCCAATATTTTTGTCCATATAGTGTATATGTGTGTTGGTTTTGCCACAGTTTTAATTTTTGCAATATATATGAAATAACAAAGGCGATATATGTGTGTACCATATAATTGTGTACTCAGGATCTAAAAGGATGTTAATTATGTTTTCAGGTCTCTGTTAAACGTGAATGGTGAAGAGGTTTATTGTGGCTTTCCTAGGTGTGCATCTTTTTTGCATAATCTAGAAAAAGTCTATTTCCAGTTGTGTGGTCAGACAAGTTTTGACGTTTTTGAATTAAGAAGGCACCTGCTGCCACTGAGAAATAAGATCATTTTGTAAAGGGAAGGGAATTATAAACAGGGAATCTAGGCAAATGGTTGACTAGAATTCAGATAATTCACATATTAAAAATGGGAGCAAGAAGCACAGAAAATGGGAAGCAATTAAGACAGGAAATGAGTAATAGCAGCATTCGGTCCCGCTTAGAGCAAACTAAATTCTGGCTCGACTTTCATTTAGTTAATCGATTCTGTAATTGGGCAGTTTGTTTTCCAAGTTGTCTATATTGGTCTCAAACTCCTGGACAAGTGAAGACTAATCTGATTAAGTCCCTGGTTGAGTAAGAGTACCTTTTTCCCAACATGGACTAGTTTTTGCTTTGTGACATGGATCAGACTAAAAACTATAATGTAACGGACGTTGATAATGATTGTGAAGTACAGCGGAGGCACAGGGCTCCATGCTAGCCAAAGGAATGGAGGCCCCAGATGCGAGAGCCTCTGCATGTTTTTAATAATGCTGTTATCCCTGTTCCCAGGTCAGAACTGCAGTAGCATTAGCAGGTTAACTCTAAATGGAACCCCAGTGTGCTGTCGCTGCGCAGAAACGTTTGAATCAGGAGGCTGGTTTTGGTGGAAGCTAGTATTTAGCTACTGCTGTGCTTATTGGAAATGGGAATGCAAGAATGATCCTTTTATTCTTTTTGCAGTGAAAACGAAATTCCATGGTCATTCCTGTTTTCATATTCATAAACACTTCCCAGTATCTGGGAGGGAGAGTATACGCTCGCTCAATGCACATCGTTGTCCCTCAAAGGAAACCGTGTGATGCGATTTCCTCAACTATGTCAGTGTCGGCAAATGTGGCAGAATATAGGGAAATGTTCTGAGCAAATATGACTGTGCCAGCAATCTCATCAACCCGGAAGAAATAAAAATTCACTTCCATCACCTTTAATGTATATAAGCAACTGCCAAAGATAGAAGTATGATTATGTAACTTGGCTCTATTTGAATGGCGAGAAGGCTCAAAGCAAAAACAGACTTTGTCTTTAATCAGGAGAAGTAAAGGAGTCTGTTTGTGAAGGATGCAATTAAAATTGCTTAAAATGTGCCAGGAAATATCAATGCAATCACCCAATGAGAAGTTGTAACCACAGATTAGAAAATAGTATTGTGAGTAAACTGCATCCAAGTGGATAATTATTCACTTGCTTGTTGAGATAGGGAGGGACAGGAGTTTAGCAAAAAGCATATCTTTCTAAAAGAAGTGTCAACTTTGTTGGAAATGTCAGCTGTTGCAGCTCGTATGTGCTTGCCAAAAGGCGTTTCTGTCTCACTGTAGTTTGTCACACTGTCCAATGATTCATTTATTGTCTTGTGTTACTTTAGGGAGGAAGTAGATTGCTTAGTGCTGGAAACTGGTACAGTTTCACATTGAGAGCGTGGTGAAATTTATGGCTAAAGTGGGGTTGACATGCAGGATGATAGGCCCAGAAATGGTAAGGGTGTCTCACCTGGACACTGTCATGGTTCTGTTGTAACAATATCGTGTGTGTTTTGGCACAAACATGTTCCCCTATATCAAGCAGCATCCCACAAACATGTCAGAGGACGTGTCAGTGCGGTTGTGAAAACATACGTTTGTTCCAGGATGCCAAAGATGGGAGGCTTCCAGTTGTATTTAAGCATGAGTTACAATTAGACGAAACACAGGAACACCACAGTTAAAGATTAATGCTGGAATTTACGGGCTAATTTCATTATCGCAGATTTATACATGAAGCTGTGATGGAATATTTTCTGTATAATTACAATAAAACCAGAGCGGTATTTCAAAATTTGCGTGTTTTGTAATCAGATGTGGGTTTTAAACACTCACTTACTATGATCAAAGGCGGTATTCTGCTCGGCCTGTTGCTATCAGGTCTCTGCAGCTTCACAATCACCCTATCCAATTATAGCTTTCAAAGAGGTCAGACGGAGGAAATAAATTCTGTGTTGTCTGTATCTTCACAGTGTTATCAGCTCCGAGATTCGTTCTCCAGAACGCTGGGATATCAAAGGCCTCAAAGGGGTGCCGTCAGACCGGCGTTGCTCCTGTAGAGTGTGTTGGTGTGCGTTGCCTCGACGTATTTTTGCCAACTTGTTCCCTCGGGGGCCAGTCTGATTTGTTGGTCCCGGGGCACATTTCTTTGAGTGTTTTAGCCATATCCTCTCAGAGACTGACGCCACTTTTTTCGATTCAGTGTTATCCCTCCTTTTTTGCGTTTGTACTGCGGCGCAGACACTTCAGCCACTCAGCCGCTATTGATGTGTCCTCTGCAGCTGCCGTGATCGTTAGCATGTTGTTGTTGCCTCCCCCCATGTGCCTAATTCTGTGTGGGGGCTTTAAGCAAACACACTAGCCTGTTTTATTTACAGTCCCAAATTTAGCTCCCTATCCTATTTTGCTTTTTTCTCTAGGTTACTTTGGTACTCTTAATTAATTGTGTTGTGTTGTGTACATACAATAGTACAGCCACACTGGCTAGACATGCCATTAGATCATATTCTTTATTTATGTTATGTATGTATTCTTTGTTCAGTTTTTGGTTGCCCAGTCTCTCTTAACCACACGCGCCTTGAATGCCCAACTTGAACATCAATGGAGTACATCCTATTCAGCCATCGTCCACCGTCTTGTCTAGTACAGAGTCATGGGGAGTCTAGAGCCTAGTAAACAAGTGATATATGTAACTGTATGTTTTGTCAATGCTCCTTCGTCCTTTGAGGCGTAAAAAAAGCATAATGTTCATTGCTCCGTCATTCCTCGATGCTTGATACTTTTTCATTGCTCTATCATCTCTTGAGAACTAGGCTAAAACGTCAGAATCCCTTTCATTCGAGAGAGTACAGTACTGTACAGTACTGAATAATGATGTATAGTGTACTTTATTATTACTGTATTTGATGTTGGTAATGTCTTACTATCTCTGATTTATCTATTATCATAGGTAAGTAGAAAACAGTATATATGGGGTCCGCGGGTGTTTCGCTGTTATCCACAGTTTGGGCTATTCGCGGTAGGTCTGGGAATGTGTCAACCGCTGATACGTGTGGACCACAGATGGGGAAGGCCATTTATTACAGGGCTTCCACTCATACACTATGGGCAGTTTAGAGACAATGAAATTCACTTCCATGGTATACGTTTGGACTGCGTGAGGACGTGCCCACAGCAGAGGGCAAACATGCCAAATCCACACGAAAACAGAGTGGGGGCGAGATCTGCAGCATCAGCCCTGGAGGGGTGAGACGGCGGCACCACACACCACGCCGTTGTGCTGCCCCTGCTATATTGCTGCTCATGTCTAAAAATAATGATTTTTTTTTGTTCCACCCAAACATCCACTTCACAAACAGCAGAATAGGTGCAATATGAAGTTGTCCTGGCTTCCTTGTTTATTTTATATCTTTATGCCCATGCAGTATAGTGCTTATGTCTAAGGGTGTTTTCACACCAGCAGTTTTTAGTCTGGTTAACACAGGGTGTGAGAATGCCCATAAATCCTCTTTTTTTTCTCATTTCACTCAAGCAGCAACTTCCACTTCCTTTTTTTGGGTCTTGTGCCCTCCCTACTCCTGCCCTCCCCCGAAGAGGTAATACCAAACAAACCGGCATTCCCTTCTGGGCTCCCAGTGTCACCTGGTTCTGTCTGCCAAGCCTCTCAGGGTTTCCTGCGTTAATATAATACTGTACAGCTGGTGAACTCAGAGGCAGCATATGCTAGATACGAAAACATCCCGGATCCTTTGTTTATTTTTGAACTCTACGCTTTTGACATACTCGTGCGTTACGTGTGCCGAAAAAGTACAGTATTTCTTGGAGTGTGTGGGGACTTGTGAGGTTTCAGTGTATGCGAAAGGACTTCAGATCAGCTGCTTTTCCACTCACGAGAGTGGTTTTTTTTTTGCATTATGGTTGAAGTCTTTGCAATCTGCGTCTGACCTACACCTTGGGGGTGGGGGATTGGATCCGGTACTCACTGCAAGTGTGCAGAGTTTGTTTATCACACCGGTATCCTTTGGACGCACCGTTTTTCTCTGGTTGGCTAATTGGTCTCTCTAAAGTGGCTTCTGTGTGTGAGTGTGTGAGTGTAGGTGCCATGTTATGGACTGTCACCCAGTTGGCAGTTGACTCTAGCCTTGTGCCCTGTGCTGCCTGGGATAAGCTCCAGGCCCCCCCGTGACCCTGCTCGGGATAAGCAGTTGGAAGATAGATGATTTAATTCTGACCCTGTGACACAGACCAGGATAAGTGGGTTTTATTTTAATTATAGTGAAGGCTGATCCTCTTATTAAACTCTACTGCAAGTTAGGGCTATAGAGGAAGTCAGCTTTTTTACTGTAAGTGTCTTTAGAAGTAGAATTTATCCATCTATCCATCTTCCAGTTGGTTGTTCTGGTCAGGGTTGGGAGGGACGAGGAGGGGGGGGGGCACAGCTGGAACCTCTCATATAGTATGAGGCTGGGGTGCCAGTATGAGAGTTTCTGAAAGATGTAATGTTTAATTACACTGTCCATCCATCTTTCAGCTGCTCACCCATTACATGGTCGCAGGGAGCCTAGTAGAGAGACAACAACTTGGATGGATAGACATATCAATTTGCATTTTATTATTAAATTACTCAGTGCTGAATTATCGGTATTATTGATTGGATTTCTAAAAGTGTCATGACTCGGACTCAGAGTTTCTAGGTAAAAACACATTTATTTGCTTCCTATACATAGTCTGAAACAGAGCATCCCAACCTTACCAATCCCACTGTCATGTCAAGTCTTCTGCCCTTTGGTCCCTTTGACCGTAAGATGACTCACTGCAGGAAAGAGGTAACCAGTAGGGCTCGGGGATGCTGATTGGTCTATGGCTCCTAGATGAGGTGCACAAAATGCAGACTTGGGCACACCAGAGTGGAAAACCAGAAATAGGAAATAGGACCCAGAAACAGGAAGTGAGGCTGAAACACAGAAACCAGGATGCTCACAGAAAACCCATGAAAGACATCGGTCGTCCAACACAGGACCATGAATCAGGATCAGGAATCCAGGAACAGGACACTAGCCAACCAGGTCCAGAAACTCAAGACAAGATGCTAGTCAACAAGAACCATGATTCATGGAATATGACAACAAGACTCCAAACCACTAAGCCAGGGATCATACTGGCGACTGACAAGAACAAGAGACGCTTGAAGCCCCACAGACGAGCTTCTGAACTGAATTCCATTCTGAGTCTGAGCATGACAATGATGGAGCAGTGGGCAATACTTACTGCTCTGTTTAAACAAGCTTCAGCTCTAATTGCCACTGGCTCAGAGCGCCATCCCAGAGCAGGCTCAATTACCTGATTACCAATCAGGAACAGGTGTCCAAATGCGTTGCTCCAGCATATGGCAGGTTGAATCAGTTTTTCTTTTGCTCTTTCCCTCGGTTAGTTGGAGAACTAGGAAGCCAGAGAACAGATCAATGAAAGGTTGAGTCTTGATGCCTCTCTGTGTTTCCTTAATAATCTTAGTGGTCATTGAATAGTCTTATTAGGTTCTTGATTTGTTGGAAGCAGGGTCAGACTTACCGTAAGGCAAGGGCAGGCAGCCGCCTAGGGCCCCCAAAAAGTAGCCCCCACGAAAACTGAAGATAGAACTTCCAGAAGTTACATTTAAGGATATAACATAATATGATCATTTAAATGATAGCAACATGTATATTTTCAGGATAGATGAAGTTGCCCCCCCCCCCCATAATTTAGTAATGATTATTCCATTACTTTTATTCCATTACTTTCACGCTTTTACGCTACCCAGCTTTCTTTTAACACTAGAGACTACTGGTTGTTCGCTGCCAAGCAAACTGACAGAAAGTAACAAGAATAAAACAGCACAAAGATACAAGACTAACATTACGTGTCCATCGTTTGGTACTGTTTCACTAGAGTGGTAGACAACTTGTGAACAAATGTAGAGAGAACACAATTAAACGAACGTATGCAAAAATTCAAGAGTAACCTGAGCAGAAGAAGGAACGGATACGCTTCTTAAATTGACCGATCGATCCTCCGGAGCGATACCCGCCTTCCCTCCCATCAGCAAATTTTACCGCCAGCCCCCGCCCTGATCTGTTAGTTTTACTGCTGGCATCCTTTACATTGTTTTGAATATTATTGATGTTCCGTTGTTTATAAATCCCTCTTGTCACCTCCAAAAATATCTCCAATGGCCCACTTAGGGGGTCCCCTACCCATGTCAGCCTAGGCCCCCCAGAGAAGTTAGCCCGCCCCTGATTGGAAGATGTGTATCGCTTGCTCCAGTACTGCTTACACGTCCTCTGGGCATTCACTGGAAGCTAAACCTAGCTACACTTATGCCTTGACAGCACGTATCTTTGTAATGTGTTATTTGACTCACTTGTACGTCACTATGGACAAGATAAATAAAAACAAATGTAAATGAACGGAAGCTGCGTGTGCCAAATGCCGCTGTGCTTGGCTGTGCCATGTACTGTCACCCCTACCCCTCTCACACAAAAAAAACACACTGACCCTTATTGTTCTGTTGTCCCGTGTCCTTTTGAGCCAGCGGTGACAGCATTCTGCTTTAAAAAAACGTACATTTGTGGAACTGCGATGCGTGAGTACAGCTCTTCCACTTGATGATGGAGGGCACTTTGCTGGAGAGTTTTTTGGTGAATTCCTCTGCGTCCCCCCCCCCACCCCCGGCATCATGCCCTTATTGTTTGGTCTTATAATCAGCCTGCACTGATCTTCCTGCCTGCCCACAGAGCGTGAGTGTGTGTGAGTGTGTGAGCCCTGCGACGGACTCCCATCCCATACAGGCTCATGCACTGGGCAGACTGGGATATGCTCCAAGCCATCCTCCGTCTGACGTGGTACTGGATAAACGGTTGGAAGATGGACAGAGGGATTTGTGGCGGAATCCCCGTTAGTGATCAGCGGTCTTCCTCGGACATGCCTCTAATCTCCTTACCCTCCCTGTGCTCTCGCTGTGACTTCCTCCTTATTGGACATTATTGCCCAGTGTAATTGTGCCTTTCCACTGCATCTATATTGTAATCCACCCTCCCCCTCCGGAGAGCTGCACTCTCTTGTTAATGATCAATAAAATCCACTGGCACGCCTGAGATAGGAGAGCAGGAGACTGCTGTTTACTCTCTCGAAGGCCTTAATTACACCGCAAGTAAGATGGTTTTTCTGTGGCGTGTCTTATCTCCCAAGCCACCGTTACCTGCCTTGGTTTCAGATGTTGTTTTTGTTTACATCAACAACTATTGCAACTATTAATTAAAACGATTAATTCATTTGATTTAATTACTTGGGGGTTATAACCCCCCTCCCCTTGTTTCATTTTACCAGTTCCTGTATTAAATTATAGTGATAGTTGATTTAATATCTTTAATTCCTTATGCATAATGACCAGAGCATATTGAAACCTTATTTGTACCCAGGAATTGTGCAAAAATCAGTCTGGTGTTGATGGATAATTGTGAGACCCCATTTTACTACTGGCCACACGGGACTGGGTTTAAAGCCCTGGCTATAGTGAAGACTGAAGATGTGAGTGAAGTTGGAATAATCCATGCATTGATTTTCCCGAAACGAATGGAGCAGATTTACTCCCAAATGGAATCCTCCTGGCCACCTCTCTCTTCCCTCTGTCTGCGAGAGCGTTGAGATGGAGGGATTCTCTCTTTATTCTTCTCTCGCCTCTCGGTCGGTCTCCGCCGGGCTGCCTTGGGCAAAGTGCAGTCATCGCTTGTAGAATTTTCAGAAATGGGGCGGACAGGCTCGTGACGGACAGGCTCAATATCACCAGCGTCTGCCACGTTGAGGTCACACGCGCCGCGAGCACGCTAGCATTCATGCACATACATGCACCCAGCAGCCAGTGTATTAGGGATGCCTGCTCGTTTATGCCGATTGGCTGCTCCTGCAAGCAGAGAATTGTGTGGCTGCGACTCATACATAAAGCAGCCAGACAAGGTCAAGAGGCTCAGTTACTGCTCAGCAGACCTTTGAAATGGGCAATGCCCGTGATCTAAGGTACTATATACGTGCTGTGATTGCTGGTGCCAGATGGGGTGGTCCTCGCATCTTAGAAACGGACACCTTTTAAGGGATTTTCATGAAATGCAGTGCCTGCACATGATGGTGTGTTAAAAAAAAATTTCAGTGGGTGACATTTCAGAGGGTGGAAGCACTTCGTAAATGAGAGAGTCAGAGGAGAATGGGCAGACGTTAAAACCAGCTGGATGGTTACAAGTGTGAAAATGTCAAGGACCTCACTCCACAAGGAAAGGTCTCAGGACCTTGTTGAATCTATGCTTCAAATAATTCAGTATGTTCTGTTGGAAAAAGACAATCCTACCTGATACTCATCGGACGTACCTGACAGTATCCATACACATACACAACACAAAGGTGCTTTTGGCACAAATTCACACACACACAAAAGCACCGTGATTTTTCTAGAAGTAATTAACTGGCAAAAATCACAGCATAAAGTAATAGCATTTAGCTGAAATACAAATAATTTTTTTTTGTGCAAATTAGGACGCCGCATTATGCAGCTACACTCTTGTACAATCTAAGGCTGCTTTCAGTCCTTTTATAATGAAATGTACCGTTATAAATGTTACTGTATGTGTGATTGTTTAACATATTTGCAAGGTTAAGGATTGTTCACAAGAGACAGAAACCCCTGTAATAGTATGCAAGTGTAATATCCTGGTGAAAAATGCAGACTGTGCCCCGGTGCACTGTATTGACTTCTCATTGTTCCATACCATTAAAGCAGACATACAGATGGGAATTTCTGTCGCCATGGAGTGTCGTTAGGTGAGAAGGACACTTAAGAAGTTCCTGAGAGTCTGACTGCTGTGCTTATAATAAAAAGTATCGCTGCCAGTTTGATATCTGATTACTGGTAGAGAAATGAGTACCCTTAGCGCTGACATAAAATGATGATGAAAGGCAGCTTTTTAAAGTTATACATAAACAAAAAGGTCACATCGGAGCAACAAACTTCTTAAAGGGCTGAGCGCTGGGAAGGGATTTCATTCATAGCACGGTCTGACAGTCTGTCATATTCTCATTAGTTTCCTTTCTAGCTATAAGTCAAAAGCGATATTAATACAACGGAAAGTGACTGTGCTGATGTCTTTAATCCCTCTCAGCGTTCATGGTTTTCATGTTCTCCCAGAGTTTCAAAGCTTTTTCCTACTTTAACAGTACTGCAGGATATAGGCCCCAGATACCAACATAAAGCAAGTCCACAGCATAAATGTCATTACGTATCAGAGAAGTAAATTCATGTTAACATCAGAGGCCCTCTTGAGTTATTTTAATTTATGTAGTATTTTTAGGGCTCAGTTGGGGAGTATGGGGACTCAGTGGGTAGCTCCATCACCTCACAACTCTAAGGAACTAAATCAGGGTCAAAAGTTTTGTTTATTTGAAAGAAAGAATTGAAACTGAAAGTTCAAGTTTTGATGTTGAACGTTAAATCTACAACGATGTATTCAAATTTAAAAATAAGTGTATGACAGTTTTTTCAGTTTAAATATAATTTTGAGTCAATTCTGGATTTTTAAAATAAATGCTTTATTTTCATTTTTCACTTTCATATATATTTTGATATTTGAGGGCTTATTTTTTTCATATTCAGATCTTTTAAGTTTCAAATCTTATTTTTTCAGTTTCAGATCTTTTTTCAGTATCAAACTTTTGACCCTGATTTGGCGTAGGGGCGTGGTATCCGAGGAGAGGGGCGTGGTATCAGCTGAGAGGGGCGTGCCATCAGCTGAGAGGGGCGTGCAATAATGAGTGACAGTGTGACATAGACGCCGAGGATCTCCCTCGTTGCCTTCGGAATCTGCTTGCGCTAGTATCCGCCTACAGTAGGTATGCCCAGCGAAGCTGCTTAAGATGGTGCCCACTTCATGTAGGGTACCTGCTGGCGCCAGTGCGCTGAAGAAATATTAGCTATTAACAAATACTCTGGGAAGTTAACCTAAATATTACAATGATGTGTCATTTTTTGTAACATAGAGACATAAAGAGAAAGTATGAAGCCCTCTCGTGACATAACGATGAAAATTATATATGGTGGCCATGTTTAACTAATTTGTTCCCTCGTTTTATTCAAATAGTGGTCCCATTTTACTTATCTGTTCCCTCTATATGTTAAAACGTGGGCACGTTTTACGACGTAGCCGTATGCACCACCTTCATTTAAATCACTAGTAATCTGCTGGTATGGACGAAGATAGTTTGATCGAGTTTTCTTTTATATTTTATTATATTAAGAGCAAGGGGATTAAAATGATAGCCTACTTCACCATGATTTATGTAAACGTAATATTGTTGGAGTATAAGGTGGGCACAATTAAATTACAAAGACTGAACGAATAAGTAAAACGTGGCAATGTTATAATACTGTATATCGTTTCCACGATATGTGTGTGTTTTACCGTAATCGTTCCGCCGATATATTAAAATGTGGCCACGATATATATAAACAGGATTGCTAAATTGCTAAAAGCGCTTTACAGGGTTGTGTTGTGATACATGAAACAAAAGTAGAGGGAGATACAGAACGGGAAAAAAAGGAAAGAAAGAAATTGAATAAAGAAAGCCAGAAGACAACGGAGGAGAGGAAACAAAACCTCCCAAGTAGGGAGAAAAAAACCTCTGGGGGTCCAAGGTCAACTGGCTGCCCAACCCCCCTGGGCATACTAACATCACCGAAAACAGAAAAGAGTCGACATGCTTGCTAAAAGGGAGATATATGTTGGGATTAAGCATGAAGACAAAGTCCATCAATGAGTCCGTTATCCATGTTGGCCTCTATAAGCGTAAAATTAGCTACATTAAAAGCTTTGGGGCAGCTTGCATACCTTACCTATTTACGACTCTTTACAAGGTAATAAAACTGTTACGTATACTGTAAGTAAATTCATGTGCATGTGTGTGCAGACTTGTCTCAAAAATCAGACCTAAGATGGCAACCCTGTATGTAATTTTAATGGTTATGTCACGAGTGGGGCTTCGCACTTTCTGTTTATGTCCCTGTGTCACAAAAATAATATTTAGGATAACTTCCCAGGGTACCTGTTAAAAATTGTTAACATTTGAACTTTAAGTTTCAAATTATTTTTTCAAATGAACAAAACCTTTGACCCTGATTTAGCTCCATACAACCCCAGGGTTGAGGGTTTGAAACCTGTAATCCTGCACCCTGCCTGTAGGTGGGGGTAGTCACACCATGGAAGGTTGCCTCCCTGTGGTTCTAATGCTGTAAAACAATCGGGAAGGCTCATTGTTATTATGATTATCTTACAATAAAAGTGACCATGCAGTTTTTCATAGACTTTTAATTTTCATTATTGCTTTTGACCGCAACCTTCACCTAGATGAACAGTTTAGAAAGTGTATCTATTAAACACATGCATGCCACATGCGCAATATTTACCTACCCTAAAGCCCATTTGGTCATTTGTTATATGTAAATAATTAGCTATGATTAAGTGTAAAAATTCTTAAAATAGCACAAAATGAGGAGGTGGCTTGTTTCTGGCTTCCCTGCAGTGCATCTCCCTGCTATTTCCCCCGCAGTAGCAGCACGACAGAAAGGCACCTTCCGTCCGCCTGTGATACAGCTGCTGTGTCCACACGTCACTGAGTGAAGAGGCAGCCCATCATTGGGGTTGCCAGACAGGGAGCTTGGATTTCTGTGGTCATTAAAGCATCAGCGGCCCTTAACGTCAGCAGCGGGGGCGTCGGGAGCGCGGCCCCTGTCAGCCAGCTGGCCATCGATGTCAGTCTGCAAATCCAAGGCAGTTTGTCTCATGATCCCCGATATTGTTGCCTGTTTATACCTTTGGGAAAGAAATGCCAGTGTGACTGTCAGATCAAAGTATGAGACAAAAAGAAAATTACATGACGACTAACTGTGCCAGTAAAAAAATTATTCAGAAAGAAGACAGAAAACAATTAGTCGCCTTGTACAAAATTTACGAGCTTGGAGTGAATCTTCTCAAGTGTGGACCTAATCTGCCAATCAAACAGGCCTGCGGTCTTCGACAGTGATGTCTCATCATTGCTTAATGGGCTCGTTCCACTACAAAAGCGTGTCCCCCATCATGCCCTAAATGCCTAACTGCAGCCTGATGCCACAGAAAGGTTGTGTTTCATTGGCAGGATCATGTTCTTCATTCCAGCAGAGTCTGTGACGATCTGCTGGCGAAAGCTATCGTGTTCACCAGGCTGCTTGGCGAAAGTAATGGGGTATTTTTGGCTCATCGGTCCACGCCAACCGGCTTCGTTACGCATTTCCGTTTTGAGACAGAGTCGGTCACGCATTGAGCCCTGACCCAAACGTCCCCCCATTTCCCTGAGAGGGTCTATGCCCTTTGGAAGTCAACAGCTTGTTTGACCCTTATGGGGCCTGGCAGACACCCCAAGTCAGGCAGACTCTCCATAGTGATGCCGGGCACATTTTTGGAGGCCGTTCCGCATTTGTGACCCTGGTGTGTAGAGCTTAAACCTGGCATCTTTAAATAGTAGGCTTATAAAGGGGTGTACTTGTGATGTAATGCTTTCCGCATGGTGTAGCACGGGCCCGGAGCAGACCGAGAGCGGTGTCGGCTGTGTCATAAACCAAGAGCGGTTTAACATTCCTCTCCTTTCGGTGGCTTGTCTGCGCGTCTTTCACTCCGCCGCTTAGGAGAGGATAACGTGGTAGGAGCTGGCTCAGCTGTACCTGGGATCCGTGCCGGTGTGGGCGGCCGTGCCCGGTGACAGGAGAGATGGGACTCTGAAACCCATGTGCGGTGAATCTCACGACTCATTCTGAGAAATTTATATTAGTTACTTTAATGGTCCCCGTTGGGGTAAAGCAGACGGTGATCGACAGCACGCAGTGATCTCTCTCGCAATGGGTGTCGACGCCTCATTTCTGGCAGCAATAAGCATGGTTTCCAACACTTTTTCTACACACCAGGACTTCTCAGATGTAGGACGTACATCTCAGGGGCAAGTGCACATCAGCCTTTAGAGAACAGAAGCATGGTTATCACTGTCTCATCACAGGAACCACACATGGGCCATTTCTGTCCATAAAATAGCTGAAGACTAGTCAAAACCATTAGGCTACTAATACATGGGCAAGTGACTATGCGAAAGTGCCAATGTCTTTAATTCCCCTCAGTGTAGAAGGTTTTCATACTTTCCAGCAGTTTCAAAACCTTCTCCTACCTGAGCAGAACAGCTATATACAGGCCCCAAACACCGACACAGAGAATGAAAGAGACGGCACTAAAAATGTCACTAAAAATCCCAGTGAAGTAAATTCATGTCGACATTAAAGTCCCACTCTAGTTATTTTAATTTCTGTAGTAAATTGCTTTTAGGTGAGATATGGTGCGATGGCACAGTAGGTACTGCGGTATCAGGTCCAGGAACCCTGTCCCCTTGTATTGGATTAGTGGATGTTAGAGGGATGGATTGGGAAAAAGCTGCCATATTGTGCTTTTATAATCAAAGCCATTAAGAAAATTATTTTGAGACTAAATTTACTGGGCAGATGGCTGTGAATGTATCGGTGTGGTCATGTGCTCCATGAATATTCACAGAGTCAAGCTTGGCTGCCATATAGTACATTCACCATACTGAGATGGCACTCAAATGAAAGGAGCTTGGAATCCCACCCAGCAGATTCCACGGTGCTGTGCGGCTAATCATGTTTTCTGAAACACTTGCAATGTTAATTTGTTCTTTTTTCATTATGTATTATGTGCAAGAATTTTAGACAGGGCCGAGAGTTTAATGACACTCTATGAGGAAGACTCCTGTATTTCAATATTGGATGGATCTAAGAAGTACAGCCCTTACGCAAAAACGTCAAAGCAAATGTAAAAGTTTAACTATGATTTGTGACGAGAAGAGATGTCCATTTCGAAATGATGGTGGGGAATGTTTACAGAGTATGATATAGATACAAAATATTTTAAAGGCTAATGGCAACCTTACATAACACGTCGTCTCACACTACCCTTATTGGGATAAGTTCAGAGACGGTATCCTCTGTGATGTAATAGCGCTAAAATTCCGGAAGACAAATAGGGTTCCCACTTGACAGCCATGTGACCGTCTGACCCAAAGCCTCCCCACTCCCCACCTTTTAGCCTTTAAGACTCACAAGTGCTTACCTCCCTTACAGTAGAAGCATCAGCAGGAGGTTGAAGAGTGAACCACCCCCACTTACATTTCTGCTCCTCCGGCACCCTGCCCACCCCCATGAATATCAACTTCAGGTTCATTTACAGGAATCCTGGCGGCTCTTTCCTTGTGCCAGATTAAACGTGACTTATTTAACGCTCACGGTCACAGGCCCAGTGTTATTGGACGTGGCTTCTGGGGCCCATCTGAGGCCCCTATTTGTAATTATAGGGTGCCTACAGTCATGGTTAATTTAATCAAATTATGGTGAAAATCCCCCTTTTCATCATGAACGCATTTGAACACGCTACATTGCAATAAAAGGTCTCCAGAATAAAAAGGCATTTTTAAAGGGCTATTATGTTTAAAGTTAATGCCAGTTTCTATAACCTTGTCCATATATTTTTAAATAGATGCTGATTAAACCACTTGAAGGCTTTTTATGAGTTTTTCCAGTGTTTCCCATCTCTGCAATATACTCATCAGTACATTTGAAAATGCCCATATGTGTGTGTGTGTGTCCATTATCCATTATAACTACTTACCCAATGCAGGGAACATGAGGAATCATGAGTCAGGCAGCACAGGACACAGGGAAGGGAAACACTCAAGGCGAAGGCCTGTCTATTGCAGGCCTCACATTCATAAAGGGCTATTTAGAAACATTTGTTCTCTTAGGCAAATTTTTTTGGACTATGGGAAGAAACCATAGTATTCAGGGGAAACCAGGACAAGCATAGCCCCTCCATGGTAACCCCCACTGACATATCATCGCTGTCTGGTTGAAAATCACATCTGTTCACTTTTTTGATTTTTATGACATTTTACTATAGATAGAATACATCCATTCTCTTCTGTCTACTGACAGCATTTGACATTCTAATTGACTAATGAAAAGATGTTTTATAAAGTCATCTATTTAACTGGTATTTAGCTTTGTATTACACTGTCAGAAAAAGTACCAATTTGTACCTTTGAGGGTACAAATCCTTGTCACTGGGGCTGTACCCTCAAGGGTCTGCCAATTGTACATTAGATGTAGGTAAACTTACCTTTTAAGGTATAGAAATGGACTCTGAGGAACATTTTTGTACCATTGTGGGTACATTAATGCTGTTTGTATCTTGAGGAACAAAACTGTACCAGGGCTGTACTCTTTTTTATGACAGTATAGTTAACATTTCTGTTCATGATGGACATTTGTATGGATTACTTCGTATTGCCAATTTGAACAATTTAACATTGGTAGCTAGATAGCTAGCTAGCTGACATCCATGTAAGTCCATTAAAACATTAAACAGCTCTGATGGCTGTGTGTTGTGGTCTTGGTGTCCATATGGGAGTCTTGCATGCTTCCCGATTCAGTGTGATAGTGAAGACTCCTGATTCTTACATTTAGTTTTCTTGACAATCCAGTTTGAATTATGTGTGACAGTTCGTCTCAGTTTAGGAAGATGGCGCGCCTAAGTGTTATTACCTGGGTGAAGTTAGCTGTGAGCACCAGTATTTTGGCAATTTCATGGAAATTAGCTGGTTTATTGGAAAAAAATGAGGGGGAAAAAATCAGTTTTTCTTAACCTATAATACAGAGAAATTTCAGTTTATTGGATGCCGGGCCTTTCTGGGGAAAAAGTATGTTTTCTGTGATAACGCCGGAGCTTGCTTATTGAATGAGGGAAATCCTGTTTTAATCTCCTCTCATGTCAGGCCAGTTTGATGGAGGTGTAGTGTTGCCTGGCTGTGTGTTCTTTGTAAGGGTGTGTGTGTGTGTGTGCGTGTGTGTGTAGGTGCCCCAGGTTTTACACACAGTCTGTCATATGGCCCGCAGTTTCAGCGAGGGAGATAAGCTTTATGTAATTTAGTTCAGTGTTTCCCAGCCCAGTCTTCGGGGACCCCCAGACGGTCCACATTTTTGCTCCCTCCCAGCTCCCTGCCAGACAGTCCATATTTTCCATATTGTCCATAGTCCATATTTTCCACAGTCCATATTGTTTGAGAAATACTGATTTAGTTGATTTATATGTAATCCCAGCGGTTATAATGTGCAGTATTGTCTTGTATCTGTACTGTAGAATCCATGCATAGCTCTTCACACAGGAGGGTAAAACACTGTTACATTTACGTGTGTTTGTATAAGTGCGGCACAAATCGCAGGGTTTTAGATCCGCTGATGTCTGAGTTTATTGCTTTGTTTTGTACCAGAGAAAACCATGAAGATTTGAAAGGATGGATATATAAATAGTGCCAGTTCCACATGCTTCCTCCTCACCTCCTCACTGATCACACAGGAAGAGGATGCTCAGCTCACGTTTAATTGTCATGCAGATACACATGAGGGGGTTCACCAAGCTTTTATTTAAAACGTGTCGTTTGTCACTGCGGCTGGAGCTGATGGGGGCGGGGGGGTGAGCAGGCTGGCCTTTTTATTTATGGCACGTGCAGACTCAGAGCCTCGACCTGCGAGACCTTGGCTGGCTGAGTCTGCTTGTCTGTTTCCCTTTCGGATACAGGCCCATGTGCTTGTGCTGCCCGGTGCGGCTCAGACCCAGCCGTTCACAGGCAGTCGACCTCCGGGACTCTTTCGATCGCCGTTGGTATAACGTAGCGTGAATGCGACACTAATGGCACGAGGTACCTGAAGGTTGGGTTTACTGCTCTGTGGACCATGCATTAGATTAATCTGCTGCCTCTCGCCCCCGCTTTCCTTTTACCATCTTGTCTGAGGGTGTCTTTAATCTTTAGTGCCAGGATGCTCCCCTTTTCAGAATTTTTTTAGCATATAAGTAGTCAGGAATTGCACATTCAAATGTAACGATTGCATTAAACCACTCTACAGCTCTTAATAATGGGCTGTGATACCGATGGCACTGAGCTTTTAGGGAAGGAAAGATGAGAAGTGTTGTTTTGTAGCAATATCCCTTAATCCACCTGTGTAGCATCACACTCTCGGTCTCGTTTTTTTCCATGCACTCACACTTCCCCATAAAGGGGGGAGTGAGGGGGTGGCTTGCTATTCTCATTTTGAGATTAACTGTTAGCTGATGGGGGTATTTCGCTGATGCACCTGCCAACCCCCCCCCCCATGCTGATTTGGACGGAAGTGGGAACTGGCATAAAGTTTGGAAACAGTAGCCGGTGTCCAGCCCCGGGCCAGCTCTCCGCTCCTTCTCCTGCTCTCTCTCAGAGCTCATCTCTTTAACCAGGATCAATCGCTGGCTCCGGGACTGCCAAGATGGCACACGATGCCAGACTGAACACGGACTCGTGATCCACAAACTCGTAAGTGATAAGTGGATTAAAAGCGAGCCAATTTAGTCGAGTGCGAAGTTTATGCGAGTTTGGCGGAGTTTTGTCGGTTCCCACAGCTCTTATATTGTTTTGCTTCCTGGGCTTTTAATATAGAGAAAAAGAGTGAAATCGGTGATATTTCCTTATTCGTCCTTGACGCCTTTCCGGTGGTGTCAAGGATTATGTAAAGTTGAATCTGAGGACAGGAGCTAGAAGAAAAGAGGAACTGAAAAATTAGCCACAGTCCTCAGCCTTGTGTTTCTATTTCTCACCTATTTTAAACTATTGTAAACCTATTTGACTATTTTAAACTTCTGTGTTGCTCTGAATGTATGACAGTGTAGCTGCCCAGGTTTACTTGCTCCTCATCCTGCTTTCAGTGCTCGTGCCCCTGTGTATGTCTGAAATGAGGGTGCCTGTAATTATGAGGCCCCACCAGAGGTGGGTAGTTTTTGGTCTGGACTTTTACTCTATGGACCTGAATTACCCACCTCTGGTCCCTGCTGTCCTAGAGCCTGTGTCTCATGTCCAAGGGCATCAGTCAGAATTCTCACAGTGGATCACTAAGGATGCTTTGGCTCTGCAAGCGGTGATTTATACTCTTAACAAATGTGACCGCATGAAAAAAAAGCATCACAAACTCCCCCCCACCCCCCGCGTCATTGGCGCCCACTGTGCTCTGCTATCCTGTGGCGGAAGGTGGTCCCATGCTGCGTAGCTGTGCCCGTCCCATTTCAGGGTGCCAAGTGATGTTCCAGCGACCGGTGGCGCCCTCTGGGGCTGACGGGAGGTGGCACGGGACTGTAAACGCAGCAGCCCTGCTCTGCTCATGCCGGGTAGCCTTCCCATGATGCCGCAGCTCTGCTTAATTACTCCTCTCGTCTCATTCAGGTTCGTCAGATCAACGTAATCCGAGCCATCGAGTGCAACGTGCATCTCGTATCGAGGTCAGTCCTGCGCTGCCTTCACGGCCGGCGGTTCTTCATTCTGCCAGCAGCTGGCCTTCATGTTTGTTCTTCCTTCCAACTCCCCCCCCCCCGATAATGACAGGAAGAACATTCCGGATTATCCGTTGCTTTTCTCCACAGTCCTTGGATCTGCTTTCAGCCGCTCGTCATCACGGTCTACAGTACCAGTCAAAAGTTTGGACACACCTACTCAAAGAAAGGTGTATTTCTACTATTCTCTACATTTTAGAATAATTGTAAAGGCATAAAAACTATAAAATAACATATATGGAATTATACACTGACCAATGCACTGGGTGGGTTGCCGGTTCAAATCCCTGGGTCAGTAGAGTGATCCCACCACTGGGCACTTGAGCAAGGCCCTTAACCCCAATTGCTCCAGGGACTAGCTGATCCTACTATCTCCTCTATACCAGTTCCATGAGGTGGCCTCCTGGGATGCTTTTCCAGCTGTCCTGAAGGAGGTCCCACATATGCTGAGCACTAATGGACTGCTTTTCCTTCACTCTCTGGACAAACTCATTCAAAACCATTTCTGTGGTGTATGTGGTCAGGTTATGTGGTCAGGTCATGCGATGTGACACTATCATCCACCCTTTGTAGGTGGCTTGGCATGTCCAAACTTTATACAGGTACTGTACTTCCATTTTTAGTTCTTGCCCCCCCCAAATCAGATGTCCCACCCCACACCTAAATAAGTTTTATGTGCCAATTAAAAGTCATGCCCAAGATTGGGTTGCTGCTACTGGGCTTTTGTCAGCATCCAGTGAACAGGTGTAGAAATGATTGTGGCTCAACAGGTTAGGCCACTGGGCATTTGATCAGAAGGTTGCTAGTTTGAATCTCGTTCTTGGCAGAATACTTACATGCCACATGTTTTTTTGGGCCCCTGAGCAAATATGTTTGTCACCCATCAACAAATTATAGGTGTTTTTCGGATGTATGTATCTTCTGAGCATCTTGTGTCTAAAACTTCAATTTGAAACGGTGTAGCTGATTTACATATTAACGTACCCACAAAGTAATTCAGCTCTAAGCCCATTCAGTCTAAAACAGGTAAATATGAAGAAGGAGATATGCACAGTGTATCTGTATGTATGTGTGTGTGGTCCTCCAGAAACACAATGTGTGTGTGTGTCACCAGAGAAAAAAGTTTGTGTGTGTGTGTCTGTCTGTCATTGGAGACAAAATTTACAATGTTGTTCACTACCGTGAAACGTAAGAGAAGAGCACTGGGAATTCTGTTGAAGGATGATCCCATCCTGGCATGGGGATTTGGTGTGAATGCAGAAGGATGCAGAGGTGGAAAGTTCAGATTCGGAAAGTACAAGTCCAGTCCAAGATTTTGTTTCAACCACCCAGCTGAGTACTCTGTAAATATGACTCGTCATACTCAATTGGTTGGTTGAAACAAAATCTTAGTCTGGATATGTACTTTGTGGCATGAGTGCTGTCAGAAGCAATCAGGCCAGTGAGGTACAGCCCACTGGGTGGGTGCTAGTGAAGGAAAGGGCGTCTCAGGGGGCTCAGTCAATGAAATCCGTTCTTTAGGGAGAGACAGAGAATGCTGGTTGTGGCAGAATAGCATAGGACTAGGTGCAGGACATCCAAGGAGTTCAAATCCTTCAGTTGTCAGTGTGTATGTTCATATGAGGTCTGTGCCCATGTCTGGTAGGTTGTGGGTTCATATCCCTCAGACCTTAACCCGGTTGCTCCAGTGACCCTGGCTGACCTTGCTCTCTGACCCTTGCTTGTATGTTGCTTTGGGTGAAAACTTCTTTTAGATAAACAAAAAATATATAAATAAATTTGTATAAATTTCATGTTTAATACAGTGTGATTTAAAATACTCAGTCAAAAGACTGCAAGGGAAACATCCATAAGACATATGTCAAAATTTAAAAACAATATAAGAACATTTACCTTAGTGCCTGGATTGATTGACATTGTTGTCTGGAATGAATCCTTGTCCTGTTCATTGCTTTTTGTATCATATAGGATTCTCAGGAAAGGAGGCGTTTGAACTCTGTGGCCCCGGAGCCTCGACCACACCTCCTCAGCCATGCCGCACCTGCAGTCGGCCGCCCTGCCTCCCCTCTGCTTTCCACGCGTCTCTAAAACCCACTACCTCATCCTGCTCTTAGGGGTGGTGCAGCTCTGCCACGCAGGGTCCCATAACCTCACCCCCAATAAATCGCCTGCCAACTGCTCTGGGGGGGATGGATGTGTTGAGGGGGTGGTTCTTCCCGTTTGGAACCCCCAGAACCCCTCGGTGGGGGACAAGGTGGCCCGGGCCATTGTTTACTTCGTGGCGCTCATCTATATGTTCCTGGGCATGTCAATCATTGCCGACCGCTTCATGTCTTCCATCGAGGTCATCACCTCACAAGAGAAGGAGATCACCATCAAGAAGCCCAATGGTGAGTCTACCACCGCCACAGTGCGCATCTGGAACGAGACTGTCTCCAACCTGACACTCATGGCGCTGGGCTCCTCGGCCCCCGAGATCTTGCTCTCTGTTATCGAGGTGTGCGGCCACAAGTTCGACGCAGGTGAGATGGGCCCCAGCACCATCGTAGGCAGCGCTGCCTTTAACATGTTCGTCATCATCGCCCTCTGTGTCTACGTGGTACCAGACGGCGAGACCCGCAAGATCCGTCACCTGCGGGTCTTCTTCGTCACAGCCGCCTGGAGCATCTTTGCCTACGTCTGGCTCTACCTCATCCTGTCGGTGTTCTCCCCGGGCGTGGTGGAGGTGTGGGAGGCTGTGCTCACCTTCTTATTCTTCCCGCTCTGCGTGGTGCAGGCCTGGGTTGCCGACCGCCGTCTGCTCTTCTACAAGTACGTCCAAAAGCGTTACCGTGCCGACAAGAGTCGCGGCATCATCATCGAGACGGAGGGCGATGGCTTCGCCAAGATGGACCTGGAGATGGATGGCCAGGGCGTCAACTCCCATCACAAGGAAGCTCTGGACGGCATGCTGGTGGGCATGGAGGATGGCGAGGGAGGGGGACGTGACCAGGAGGACGAGGCACGCCGTGACATGGCCCGGACCCTAAAGGAGCTCAAGCAGAAGCATCCGGAAAAGGACATGGAGCAGTTGATTGAGATGGCCAACTACCAGGTGCTGGTGCAGCAGCAGAAGAGCCGCGCCTTCTACCGCATCCAGGCCACGCGCATGATGATTGGCGCCGGCAATATCCTGAAGAAACATGCTGCCGACCAGGCGCGCAAGGTAGTGAGCTGCCACGAGGCACGCACCCAGGAGGACGACCCCCACACCACGCGGCTAGTCTTCGAGCCCTCGCACTACCAGTGCTTTGAGAACTGCGGCTCACTCAAGTTGGCCGTGGCCCGGCTGGGGGGCGACAGCAACTGTACCGTCAAGGTGAGGGGGGGTATTATGGTGTCATGATATCAGGTATAATCCTCTCCTGGCCTGACAGTGAGTCACTGAAGCTACTAAGCAGAGGTGGATAGTTCAGGCGCAGAAAAATCCAGACCAAGATTTTGGTTTTACCCAACCAGTTGAGTACTGTGTGACATCTCCCTGCCCACTACAGCCACGCCCCCTTCACATCACTTACTGTTTTGTAAGACTTCCTGCAGGTATATGCAGTGCATGGCATTCACAGAAGGATGAGACAGGTCACCCAAATCACATATTTACAAAGAACTCAAAATAGCAAATGGGTCATGGGATTTATTATAATAATATTTGTTGCAGTTACAGGATTCAGACAGAGTTGACAGGTCACCAAAATCACATCTTAACAAAAACATGAATTAGTAAATGAAACAATATTTGTGTCCAGTATTTC
>JAODLD010000002.1:24869279-24883414 GCA_026781065.1 Mormyrops boulengeri | reverse complement strand
GGAGGGGAGGGAGAAGAGGAGAGTGGAGAGAAGGGCAGAGGATAAGAGAGGAGGGGAGGGAAAAGGAGAGGAGGGGAGAGGAGAGAAAGTTTGAAAGTCAAGAGCACCTGTATGTGTGTGTTACTGTGTGTGTGAGCACATGTGTGCCCGTGCTTGTGTGTGGATCTGCCTCTTATGAGTATGTGTGAGTGTGTGTATGTAAGTTTGCATAAAAGGGGCCCTACTGAGGGGTGAACCTTATAATTAGCAAATGATACATTTTGAATGGGTGAGACAGAGGGGAGGGGGAACATTGTGGGCCAATCAGCTTTCAGCCCATGTGGCCCCGCCCCTCTATACACCCCACTGAGTTTACCTGTATGCATGAGCATGTGTGGGTTCTTCCTGTGTGCCTGGCCAGCTGACAGAGGCCGGCTCTTTTGGAGCCCTGCAGGGGGCCTCAGTGAGCAGGCTGAGCACTGAGGTAACAGCTTGTGACGAGTGGGCTCCCATGTGGGCTGCGATGCTAACATGTCACACGCCTGCAGGTCAGGAATAGTTATGACTAGCTGGGATTCCCTGTCCCTGTGGCGTGGATTTGACTGGTCTACAGGAAGAGCTTGGCGGGTGTGGATGAAGCCTGTGGGTTTGATTTGTTTCGGCTGAGCTGCAGGCAGTAACCTCGTAACCGGAGGCTGATTCCCATCTCCCGACGTTTCACCGCGCTCTGTACATTGAGCTGTACCAACTCAGTGGCACGGAAACTTTGTTGTGGTTGTGACAGAGCTGCAGCCACAGTTGTTAAGCTGTGAAGTGAGGCGCTGTGGGACAGGAGAGACCTGCAGACCGTTCACTGGTTGGGCCCTGTGCAGCTTGTCGGCATATTGTCCACTTTCGTCTGCATCTGTGTGTCCTGCAAATAAGGAAGGGGCGTGGGGCATTCCACGATGTTCAGTGGGAGGTTGCGGGTGCTTGGATTGAGGCACCTTGCGTGGCAGCAGGGGCCAGTGACGGCAGACCGATGGTATGTGGAGTGCCCCCTGGTGGACAGTGGTGATGCAGCCGGCAGTCAGGGAGGCACAGTAATTTTCTGCTGCTCGCCTCGAATGTTATTGCTCCACCTACTTCCCACTCAGATTCCCGATATTATTCCTCTCGTTCCCACAGGAACCCCCTTTCTACTTTTCCTCAGATCATATCTCTAACGGAATTAGGGTGACTCCTTACCAGCTGCTGTCCGTTTCTCTCTTTTCATTTTGCACTCCTTCCCTCCCCTTTGCTCCTTGACTTGAGAGCCCTGCCTACTTTGTCTGTGATGGTTACGGGGCAGCGGAGGGTCGGCTCCAAGTTGTCACTGCTGTTACTGTCGCTGCTGAATCATGGGTAATTTATTTGTTTTTGTGACTCTCAGAAGATTGCATGTTGCTTTATAGTATTTACATTGCTGGAAATGTCCTGGAGGTCTGGACTGAGTGCCACCATTTAGGTGCCAGCAGTGCTGGAGAAGGTACTCAGAAAAGTAATCCATTACAGACAGCTCAGGTCCAGAAAGTACAAATCCAGACCAAGGTTTTGTTTCAACCAACCAGCTGAGTACTCTCTGACTATGACTATTGATCCTCAACTGGTTGGTTGAAACAAAACCTTGGTCTGGATCTGTACTTTCTGAACCTGAGTTGTCTGTAATGGATTACGTATTCTGAGTAACTTCCCCCAGCACTGGGTGCCAGCATACATTTCTCCTCACTGCTGGGTCTCGTCCCATGTCAGCCTGTCCTCCATGCCTGGGCACCTCTCCCATCCCCTGAAGGGGTGCTTTGGGTTTGAGAACCCAGAAAGTCAAGCTGTTGAGGCGAGACAGAAAATCACGGTTTGAGATGGAATCAGGTGAAACCCTTTGGGTCTCCGCGGGAGTTTTTGGAGCACTGAGGCTGAACTGACAGGGGCGAGGGGAAGGGGGACGATGAGGGGCAGGGAGTGGGCCTCCGATCAGGGACACACCGCTTCCTGAGGTGTTGGGGGTGTGCTATAAGGTAATTTCCTTGCTGGTTCATTGAGTGAGCGTCTTGGGGAGGTGAACATTGAAGCACGTGATTAAAGACACAGAGGCGTGCATTCATTAAACGCATGCAGGAAAGCAGAGCTCACGTGCAATCTCCATAACGTCCATGGACACCCAGTTTGTTTACTGTCTGCTCTGATTTCATAACTCACAAAAGAGGCAGTCGTCTGACATCTCAAATGAAGACAAAGCACTGTTATTTCACTCCAAGATGGAAATTGCAATGCGAATGGATTTTCTTATTAGATTTATATATTCCCTCAGAAATGAGGAGTCAAGGGCAGAAGCCTCTGCCTGTCTTCTCCTACATCCGCCTGCCTCTTTAAAACCGCCTCCCGCCGCCGCTCTGCCTTAATGTCTCTCCACGTGGGCACCCAAGATTTGCACAACATGAGATGCCTCTCCAGTGAGCCTTGTCAGATTTCTCTTTTGGTTGGGGAGGACCATACTCTCCCCACCATCAGTGGGGGGGGGGGTTGGGGCTTATTAGTATTCCTGTCATGTCCACTAAGTAGAATGACAGGATTAATCTAGTCTGCCGTTCTATCTATCTATCTATCTATCTATCTATCTATCTATCTATCTATCTATCTATCTATCTGTCTGTCTGTCTGTCTGTCTGTCTGCGTATCCGTCCGACTGTCCGTCCGTCTGTCCATCAAATTTCATTCAGACCCCCAGACCCGGGGAGATGCAGCGTTTTTCATTGACCAGCTGGAGCAGCAACATGTGATTTGCTGTGTTACAGTAACATTCACAGGCTCGTGTTTGGGGTTGGGCTCGATTAAGATCCGTGGTGTCAGTCAGTGTGCTATAAATGCATATTTGAGGGAAAACACTTTAAATCCGGCTTTATATCACTCAATGGGTGTCTTACTGCAAGAGCAGTAAGAAAAGAAAAGACAATGACTCCACAATGCAAAGAGAGGTAGCGCCACTCATCTGATGATCATCACATCCTTCCTTTTCTTCATTTTTCATTTCCTTCCTCTTGCTGGCTGCCTCCCTCTCCTCCTGCCTTCCTCTCCTCCTCCTCCTGCCTTCCTCTCCTCCTCCTCCTGCCTTCCTTATCTTACTCTTTTCCTCTTTAATTCCAATTAAGTTTCTGATGCTCTTTGTGGTGCTGACAGCAGCTCAGGCAAACATTAAGGGGGGGGGTGCGTCTTCCCCCTCATGCTTTCATGTGCTCCTCCATAGGAAATTGAATCTGAGTTTGTACTTCATTATCATCCACTCTCATATGACTGGGAGGTTCATTGCAGGTGTTACACAGTGACTGGGAGGGGAGGAGTGATACTGGGAATGAGTGCTTAGACATAAAGGGGAGTGTCAGAGTGACTTTAATGAGCAGTATCACTCTACGTGTGCGTGCCGCAGTCATTTTTAGAAAAGGTTCATGTCATCTGTAATATTATAAAATCTAGTTGAAACGCCACAGTGTCTTAGCACTGGTCTCTCACCTCCGGAGTTGAGGGTCTAATCCTGGCCTCGCCTCTCTGTGTTTGTGTGGGTTTCCACCCACAGCCCAAAAAAGCATGTGGCGTGGGGGGGGGGGGGGTCGCTGTGTGTGAGCGTGTGCCCTGTGACGGACTGGCATCCCATGCAGGGTGCACCCCTATCCCCACCCCCTCACTTCCTGTGTGGGCTTCACCCTGACCAGCTCTTTGTTCTGGAAAAGTAGTCATGCAAGATGGATGGATGACCATAACTGGTTTCTTAAATAAAGAGAAATAACTGTCATCAGATAAATATCCATGTATAAAGTCACGGTATATGCAGTTAGCGTTTTAACCATATTCGATGCAGCTGTATTTGGAATCAGGTAAATGATCATAAAACTATAAGAGCCGACTAAACAAAACTCAGAATTGCATGTTGGGGAATTTCTGTCCTGAGCGGCCAGTGAGCTGTGAGCTGCTCTGTTGTGTAGTCTGACCTGTTAGCTTTCCTCTTCTGCCCGACTGTATTTGCAGACCTGCCCCAGGCCAAAGTCTGTCTCCTTTTAGACTGTCTCTTACACTGAGGAGTTTTTCAGCCATATCTTCTCCCCTTCTGGGGTCTCTTAACAATAAAGCCTGTCTGTAACCTTTTTTTATGGTAAAAATGTAATAGAATTAGTGCAAACAGTGGCGGAGAGCTCAGGCAGAACAAGGGCCTGAACTCACATCGATATCTAGGTACCTAAATCGAGTAACATGTACGTTAAGTAACACCGAGCTTCATGTTCATTCAGCACCTTCCTGAAACTTCTTAAGTGCATCCTGGCAATTTTACAATGAAAGTGACATCTAGACAGACCCTGGATTATGAATTTCAGTATCGAGAAAGATATTTATCCCATTGCTGAGCCTTACAACTAAAATGTGTCCATGGGTAAATTACATTGTTTTTACATTGAGGGGGAGAGGACATGGTTCCTGTGGGTGTTTTGGATCAGTGTTTCCGAACCCGTTCCTCAGGGCCCCCCCACTATCTGGCAGGGAACTGGGACCTTTAGGGGTTCCCAAGGGTAGGGCTGGGGAACACTGTCTTGGATCATGCTGGTGCAAAGGGGGGACCTAGGGGTCTGGGCTTTCTGGCCCATTGTTTTCTGGGCTGAGAGATTCCCGAGGCACAGTTGGGAGGGTGTAGCCACAAAGCCTGACCTCGGAGCGCTTGGGGATTCATGGAAAACCAAGAACGAAGGTGGAGAATAATTTGCTGCAAACACGTTCGATTATTTAGCGGACACTTTTACATTTACAGCATTTAGCGGACGCTCTTATCCAGAGCGACTTACATTTTTCTAACTTCAGAGACAGTCCCCCTGGAGCAAGTTGGGGTTAAGGATCTTGCTCAAGGGCACAATGGGAGTATCATCCTACCAGACCTGGGATTTGAACCAATGACCTTCTGACCATGGGCACAAATTCTTAATATGCAGATCCACATAGCACCTAGCCCATTTGTAGACAGAGATTAAAGCAGATTATTTTGCTTTTGATGGGGAGGGGTGGTGATTCTCACTTTTGCTTGCATGAGTGCACCACAGCTTTTGTCCGCCAATGGTCAGGTGTGCCACCGGAAGCCGGCTCCTCTGACAGCGTGTGCTCACTGAACCTGAACTTTCGTGAAGGTCTATTATAAAACAATCAGCGTTGAGGCCATTTCCTGTCACGGTGTGTTGTCTGGGGCTGGACATGCACAAATACTCTGTGTGTATGTGTGTATTTGTCTGTGCCTGTGTGTTTGTGACAGTTCATAACCTCATGTAATACTGCTTGTGTCATAATTTTATTGTCTCACTGTGGAGATGTTATTAAATGAATTATGGGAGGTAAACAAACAGCATCTTTGGATGAGTGGTCTCAATTAATATTCTCTGATTTTAAAAATAGTTATTTTTGTTATGGTTCTTATAGTCAGATCGACATTTTGTTTCTCATTCAGGTTTTGACTGCACGTTAATTGCGTTCCTGTGTGGTTTGTCGGTGTGTGTGTGTGTGTGGTTTACTGTGTCATAACATTTTGCTCAGAAAAGTCAGTATCCATTGCCAGTTATAAGATCTCTTGCTCCAAGCCTCCTGGTGCACTGCTGGCCTGGTAATCTAATAATATTTTAGCTGGATAAATCGCTGCCTGTTTGTCTGGGATCAGGAAGTCTTTCTGGAATGCTATACTAAGCCCTTATTCTTGTAGACCGTGTCTGCCCTTCTCTGTGGTATAACAAGACCTGGAGGTAATATCGGCATTGTGTAACCTGAGGTTATGCTGTTCAGACTGCTGTAGCAGCAGCACCGGTTGGGTTTTTAGCAGCGATTGATTTAGGCTGTTGAAATGTTTTGTGCATGTTGATCACAGTCAAACGAGCTCTTTGGAAATACACACCTGACATACTTGCATACGATTGGACACACTGAGGCACATTGAGGGCACCTGACTAATCACACGCCAATCTGTCAGGTGACCTCAATGCGCTTCCTGGTAGGAGTGACCTTTGATCTCTGTCCCGTATGAAGCTGAAATGGAGATTACGCCCTTCTTTTTTTATTGAGGTCTTTTTATGCTTCTGAACTGAACCTTTAGTGTGTGATTATGTGGAACTCATGATGCTTTTGTTAAGTTTGTAAAAAATGTATATATATTATTTGTCCGGCCGCTGCCATCTGCCCTTCTGCCTCCTGGGACCAGCTCAGGTTCACAGACAATAAGTGTTTCCTGCTGGTGCTAAGGTGATTCAGAGGATGGCTCGAGGGGCACAAAGCAGGGAATGCAACCTGCACCATGGCTGCCTGTCGCAGGGTGCTCCCGCCAGCAAAATTCCATAAGAAATTAGGGTGACCAGATAATCCATGTCAGGGAGGACACTTTGAGCTACTTCGGGTTTTACAAACTACTTTCAAAACTGAAAGGCTCCTGTGCTCGGCTAAATAGTTCAGCTCTTCTTGCGCTTTGACTGGTTCGTTTCCTTGACTGAAAGCCTCATCCAGTTGTTTCTCATTAGCATTAGTGACACATTCATGATTATAGGAGACTGACCAATAAGCACACAGCAAGAACTCAGTGCTAAAGTGAAATCCGGGTCTTTTAATTGAAATGGTCATTTACAATTCCTGTCCTAGCTCAAAGTGTCCTCCATGACATGGGTTATCTGGTCACCCTAAAGAAATGAAAGAAAAAACAAGGGTGAACATGGTGAATATACACCAGGGCCATTTAAGGCACCTACCGAGAGTGCGTATCAGATCAATGATCATACCACGGACTGGACTTCCAACAGCAGCACCTTTATGGCAGGCCGTTTTAGCTTTAAACTAGGAATTCAGTTATAACTAGTAATAATTCAATTCTGGATATCAGAAATTAATTGATATTTTAACTAGTTCAAATTCCAACTCCCATTGAAATGAATGAGAAAAACGTTTTGTATCTCACTAGCTAAAATAGAATTTTAACTATTTAAAATTTAATTTTCTGTATCAATAATATGCAATTTAATAATAATAACAACAATAATAATAATAATAAGTTAGAATTTCTGATATCAAGAATTTGCATTCTAACTAGTTACAACTGAATTTCTGATATCCTCTAGAAATGAATTAAAGTGGCTTTCCATAGGGTCTCCCCAGTGCAAACTGGTCAGCACGTTTGTAAATGGACACCGTTAGTCCTTCATGATTCCAAATCTCGGGGAATTGCCGGCTTTAGGAATCCAGGCTTCAACAGCACTGGGCTCCATAGATGAACTCGCCTGCTATCGGCATGAAAGCCACAAGCAGTTTGTTACTCTCTGCTCCGACAGGGGATTTCATTTCCCCGGATAAATGTTTCAGCTAGCTTACGTTCTGAGTGCTACATTAAATCGAGGGCTTTCACTGTAGCCATTTTTGGCAAATTAATTTTTTGTTAGTTACTTCTTTAATACGGTTTGTCGGCCTGTAAATGTCCTATTCTCTACTTTTTAAGTTATCTCTTCCTGTAAAGTGGCTCTGCCTCTTTGTGCTGTTTAAGAAAGCTGCCATTTTTTGGGGAGTCTCGCTCCCATTGTTTGGCATGGCTTTCTTGGGTCTCACTTCTGCAGGCCCTGTTTGTGGGCTCTCACGCTCCCCCGCGGCCCCATCCTGCATGTTCCAGCGTAGCTCTCATAGCTTATAGAGATACATTAGGAGCCATTTCCTCCCTCTAGCTGCGATGGGTGGCACTGTAAACACAGCACAGATCCAGTTCTTCTGTTTGTCAGCCTTGATGTAGCTGTTTTTCTTGTATCCTGCTGGAGAAACATCAGCCCGCTTGGACTTGATGAAGCTGACAGTAGCCCCAACCCCCCTCCCCCCTCTACCCCATTGGCTGTACCTCAGGGGCCAGGTCGCATTTTGGTTTGATGTCACCCGTCCTGCGCCACCACCAGCCGTTAGCCAGCTAGCACTAGGTACCTAGCACGTCTTTTACATTTTGTCAGTCAGTGCGCATATTTCCGCTGCATTTTTGGTTCCTGTTTGTGTTACATAAATTAACTGATTGAACATTAAATTGACAAGCACAGAAGTGATCACAAAATGACAACAAAGAAGCCTATAATTATATTAGCAAGGGAGTAAAACCGTAATGGAAAAACGGAGGATAACACAAAGCAGAGAATGGGCCTCGGCGGCCGGCGTGCCTTTGATGTGCGCCATCCCTTGCGCTCGGAGTTATCAGTGAAGCACATGTTTCTTCAGGGCTGTCTGCCGCTTCATCACTGCCAGCACTGAGCGCCGCTGAGAAGCTGTGGCGAGGTGCTGCTATTTTTCTCTGTCTCGCCCTCTGTTTCCTGGCTTTGCTTGAGAGGGATTTGCATGAATGGAATGGTGATGCTTCAAAGAAATGCACGCAACAGAATGAGTATCTTGTGATATTATAGGGTCTTAATGCAGAAAAGTGTACAACAGAATGAGTATCTGACTGTATTATAGGGTCTTAATAAAGAAAACTATATAACAGAATGAGTACTTCATTATATTATAGGGTCTTAATGCAGTAAAATATATAACAGTATGAGTTTCTCACTGTATTATAGGGCCTTGAAAAGTATTTAACAGAATGAGTATCTTACTACATTAAAAGGTCTCAATGCAGAAAAGTATATAACAGAATGAGTACCTTACTATAATAAAGGGTGTTCATGCAGAAAAGAGTACAAAAGTACTCCATTATATCATAGAGTCTTAATGAAGAAAAGCATATAACAGAATAGAAATTATATTATACGGTCTTAGTGAAAAATATATATAACAGAATGACTATCATCTTATTAGAAGTTGATGAAGAACAGTGTAAAACAGAATGAGTATCTCACAATATTTTTGTCAAGATTTCAAAATACTGGAATATACACATAGTTGCTTTTGAAAATCAAATCAAAATGTCTGGTAGGACTGTAAAGGCCCAAAGATACATCTCACTACAGTATAGGGTTTTTATAGGGTCTAGAATGAGTATCTCATTAATAAAGAGGGACTTAATAAAGAGAAGAGTATAAAACATTTACCTTACTACAGGACATTTGAAAAGTATGATATGAATTTTATGTTGCAATTTAGGGTCTTTCTAGCAGCCCATGCTGGGTGTTCCCCTGCTTTGTGCCCTATGCTACCTGGAACAGGCTCCAGGCTTGCGACCCTTATTGGATAACGGCTTTGCAAATGAATGGATGAATTATGGGCATGTACAGTTTTAAAGGCCAATGCCACCCCTACCATCGGGTTGGCCACCCCAGACGGCACCCCAAAGTTTCCACCACATCACTAGCTTCCACCTTGCCGTGCGTCAGGTGTTTGTTTCTACCGAGTATGTCTGGGTCCCGTATCACAGAGTGAGATTGCTTGCTTAGCCAGATAACTTTGTGGAGAAGTAGCAGTGACTCTGGCTTTTCGATATCATGATGCTGGTTCTCTTCTTAGCGTGATACATCACCATGGAAATTCATGTCACAGAACAGAACTGCTCCGGAGCAGGTTAGCTCTCAGGATCACGGATCCTTGGACCAATCAAAGAGAAGAAGTTGCTGTTACATCATTACTTGGTGTAACAAATGGGCTTCCCTGAGCTCTCGAAATGGCTTGGCCATGAGAATCCTGTGACTGCGGTAAAGTTAGCTGTATATTCGATATTCAATCTTCCAGCTGTAATATCTTTCAACAAGCCAGCCAGGCAGTTTTTAATCACAGACCTTTGATGTCCACGGGCAGAGATACACACCGATCATTTTTGCATTTCCAGCAGGGTTGCCAACTTTGGTCAGCTGGCTGAAGGGAGATTTTCAATTCTGGACAAGTCTGCATACTCATTTACATGTATGTAACAGTTTTATTACCTTGTGAATTGTCTGCATGGTTTGCAAATTACCGCAGCGCTTTTGGTGTAGCTAATTTTAGGTTTATAATGGAATAATATAGATTTGCCATAAGATTCTGAGAGTCTGAAAGTGTGAATGTCACGCCAGATGTGTGAGAGCTGGCAGCCCTGGTTTCGAGCCCTTTTGCTATGTGTGCTTAATCTTGTTAATATCCAAGAGGCAATCTTTGCTGTAATGAGATATTGGTTCAACAATTGATAGTTTATGGTAACTTTGTATGCCCATTGGTTTTCCATATTATTTTATGGGAGAATATGAATTAATATTTGAATGTTGGTATGTACACTTCATGTATGTACAAGTGCTGTACATTGTCCCCCATAGTCATTTGCTTAAAGCAAACCTTTCTGAACATGTCATTGTCTTATAATTATTAGTTGATTTACAAAGTTCATGTACAATATAAAAAAGACAGATCAAATAATAAAATGAGAAGACAAGTTTCCTAAACTAACTAAATTGGCCAATGTAAATATTGTATACTTTGTAAAAATAAATAGAAAGCTGAACTGAGATCAGTTCATTCCATGTTGATATTATAAGTAGTTTAATATTGAACAGTAAAGGAAACAGGCAAAACACTTGACTGCTAAAAACTAACGTTAATTTTCAGGTGGTTGGAGGATCAATTTTCTGACCATCTACCATACAGTTGTAGGCTATTGAGAGCAAATCTGAATAAATGTGGTAAAATGTACATTAGAAAATATTTTACACATGATAACCAGATTTAACTCCAGTCAGTGGCACAGACTTCGGCTCTTCTGACAGGTCAGTCGAGTTTGGTTTCTTCGTTTGCTTTTGATTAAAACCTAGGTTTTATACGTTTTGTTTGTTTTTTTAGCAACTGCTGACATTGTATTATATACATTTGGTCTTATTTGTGTAAACTAACTTACAATATACAACATAAACATGCTAGGGTGCTTGAGCTACCCAAGGTTCCAACATGTCAATTTGTCATTTATTCCACCAATGAGTGTCTGTCAGTCGCTGTTTTAACATTGTCATAGGAGGATTATCTATATTACTCTTGGTGAGTTAAACAGAATCACCCCAAGTGCTTTACATGGGTGTGTTGTGATGCATAAATGTATAATTTTATTCTGTATAAAATCTGTATAATAATTTTGTGATTTGCTTAGAGCATTTCAGTGCTTGGCCTTAAATTACTCGTAAATGAACTCAGAAAGAGGTCCTGTTCGTTATTATTAATGCTAGCCTACTTGACAATAAAGGTTATGCAAAATAGGAGACAGACCATCAACAATTATGTGTGTGAATTTAGCCTATTAATTAATGTTTAAGCCTGGTATTAGTAGCATATTAACGCCTATAAAAAATTCTGTGCGCTGTGCGTGCACATTAACAGTACACTGTGGCCACCTCTTCACATACCTTTGCCAGTAAAAAATTTAATAAAAATATTTTTATTATTTTGATTATATGGTCATAAAAACAGAAGTGTACAACCAAATGAGTAGGCCTACCTATTTTTGGGGATATAATTATGAAAATTACATACTAATCCCTATTAAAGGGTCTTAATAGGTTAATCAAACATGTTTTTCTCGATTTAAGTTTTTTGCTTTGAAAGAGAGAGCCTATTTCAATCTGCCTCTCCAGTCTTGCAGATGACAATTATATGATGTTATTTTGGTGACCTAGAAATGTGTCAGTTTTGACTCTCAGCCCAGATCTGTATTAGTGAAGAATTACTCCAGAATAGTATATCCTGTGTTTAGGGACAGACAAATTTCCCGTTGACTTTCAGATCTAGCGTTTTCTTTTTTAGTCACACATCTAGATAAATTATCCCTGCTTTGCTTTGTAATTGTGTTGACCCTGATCTGCAGTTCTGAAGCAGTGCTGGCTTGGACGTGGTTTATTTTACTGCATGTGGGTACAGGGAGATCTATGAGAAGCTCTGTAAAATCCCAGTATGCATCGGGGAGTTGGGGAAGTTCAGTTGCGATATAGATTCCCTGATAAGTTTGTGTGCACACAAGTGCGCTGTTTTGAACTAGCATGGATTCTCACCTGGGATAATAATATGGCTGCCGTGTAGAATGAGGAGCCCCTAGCAGAAAGCCCACCTAAGGCTCATAACCCTTCTAAACATCTCAGAGCCTCACGTTCCCCTCACTTTTATTTCTGCTTTGTTCATATACAGGTGTGCTCAGTCTAAATTCCCTGCTGGAACAATACTACAGTCATATCTAGAAGCTACCCACAGTGCACCTCCTTCTCACTGCACTTTTATTGGCGTCATTGAGTCATACAGTATCACGACCACATCCCGAGTTGATTTTGGCAGCCTAGCAGGACTAGCTGGAGATCCATGCATCCTCAGATCAGTACAATCTGGCACAACACGAGTAAATAAACCGGCTCCAGCTTAAAGCCCCAGGCACCTTGAATAAGCAATTTTTTTATTGGCTAAAAAGTTTCAACGATCATTTTGATTGCATGAGGGCCAAAACAATTATATTAGCCATACATGGCATATGCTGATGAAAGTGTGTAGAAATTGTGCCTGGTCCAGAGGGGCATATCTGTGTGGAAACAAAGCAGTGTGTTAGACTTTAATGCAATCTATAAACTGTAATGGTGTAATTCAGTCTCGCCCTTGCGGTTGGCTTTATGTCTCCATGTCAACTTCCTCTGTTCTTGCTCTGAGCAGATGATCTGTTACTGGCATCAACAAGTGATCGCAGGTTACAGTAAAAGACCTGCAGAAAGGTCTGCAGAAGCAATATTTGAAGTGAACTGGATGATGGTAGTAAAATATTTAAGAAGGCAAGGATTAATAAGCTACTGGGGGAAAAAACATGTCAGTGGAAAGCAGGTCATGGTGGATCATGATAAAACATGCTGGGTTTACAGGTCGCGCTTGCTGAAAACGGAGGTGCACGTGTCAGGTATTTCCTGAAGCGGGGGGACATACGACTGGCGGCCTCTCTCGCTGGGGGTGTGTATGTAAGCAATATTCCATACTGTTGTGTAGATATATCTGTTTGTCTGCATGAAAATCACGTCTAGGAATATTGCTCTGCAATCTAGGCCATCGTGCCTTTTTGAGTTCAGATATTCAATAATTCACAAATTATTTTCGGTATATGTTTTAAAAATCAAAACAGGGTGTAAAGGCTGCATAGTGGCCTGGGTATTTCTAGGGTTGTGGGTTCCGTTGCCAGCACTGATCCACTTGTATGAGTCTTTTTTTAGTTTTTTTTTTTTACTGTTTTTACCATTTTAAGCATTTTACCATTTGGAACAAATTATTTCGGGGGTATTGGACCTTGGATCTTTGTGTTTGAATCCTGATAGAACTTAGACCTTGGGGAAAAATATTTGGGGGGTCCTGGTCTAATGACAGTTTGGCTGTATTGGTGTCAGTAAATTGCCTTTACCGATTCTGGGTGTCCTGTGATGGACTGGCAAGCTATCCAAGGGTGTCCTGTGATGGACTGGCAAGCTATCCAAGTGTGTCCTGTGATGGACTGGCAAGCTATCCAAGTGTGTCCTGTGATGGACTGGCAAGCTATCCAAGGGTGTCATGCGCCTTTGCTTCCTTGGATAACCTCCAGGCTCTCCCTGTATTAGATAAGGGGACATGGAAGATGGATGGATGGATGGATGGATGGATGGGTGGGTGGCATGTTTGTTGCAAACAGTAGTGTTTTCTCTGAAACTGCTGCTTAATGCATTGCATATAAGTCAAAGCCTGTATTAAGGCTTCTATAACTACAGAAAGGCCACTGTAGCTGTTGGAATTAATTTGTCACTTTATGAATTGGTGACTTAAGCTCTTATAAGAAACCTGTCTGTGGTAGCAGGTGAGGAAATTACAGCAGGACTTTGAGCAGCTGGTAATTCCTTATTAAAAGCCTTATTCTTGGTGTCAGGGCCATGTCTTCACTTCATGTTCCCGTATCCGTTCCTCCCCGCCCCGGACGGCGTACAGTTACCAAGACTCCAGCCCCCCATCATGGTGACACTGCAGCACAATCTTAAGAACAGATGTCAGCTGGCTCCAGTCATGCCGCCGTGACTCACCTGCAGAGTCCTGGCCAGCCAGGAGCAACCCCTCCCTCACTCTCATGTGCCCACCCCCCTCGTGTCATGCTCCCCCCCCCCACACACCTCGGCTCGACCCCACACGGAAATCTGTCACATGCCAGATACAGCGGAGCGGGAGGAGAGTCTAAATTAAGT
>JAODLD010000002.1:24853780-24865811 GCA_026781065.1 Mormyrops boulengeri | reverse complement strand
GGTAAGTTTTGGTTTCTGGCCAAACCTTTGGGTCTATTGACTTCAATTCCCAGGCTGCCTCGTCATGGTAGCAATGGTTTTCCATCCCATCCATTTTTTTAATAAAGGCATTCATCCTAAAACACATATGCCTGGTTTCTTCCAGGGGTGCGGCTATGGATCATTTACTTACCCAACGCTACCCCCTCCCCCTGATTGAGAACCTGCACTATTCCCTGTGTACCCCTGTGGAAATCTTGGGCCTGCTATCAGATTTGTTCCAGTGCCGACACTGACCTGCCTCTGTCTGCACTTGAGTTGCACTTGTGTCGGAGCTTTGACCCAGAACCCAAGTCTGCTTGCAGTTTTGCATTCATTCATATGCTGCTGCAGGGTTTGTTGCTATGAAAAGTGATTATTTGCATAATATCACCGTCTGAATTGAGTCTGCCAACACTCGTGCCTACAGAGACTGGTTTGGAATTGCAGAACTTTAGATTGGCACATTTACATTTAAATTTATGAGACCAGCAGCCGATTTTGCCTTAAGCAACTTAAACCTCAAGCAGGGAGAGATGTGGATTGGCAGCATTTGAAAGCGTTTCATATGCGATGAGACGTCCGGATGATGAGGATCACAGCGACCTTGACAGCTCACTGTGGATCTGCTGTGATCCTGGACCTGCAGTGTTGAGTGATCTCACCCACACAGCGGCACGTCACGGCTGAAAACACACTGCGTACGAAAATAAGAGCCCGTTCCTGACAGGCTGTGTGCTTTCTGTTCCAGCCAATCCTCCTAGCACAATTACACCTGTTAATAGTTAAATATCTGTACTATTTTTATCAAGTGGTTTCCTGAAGGATAAACACTGAAGCAGTTTCCTCATCAGCACAGGATGAAACTGTCTTCAAATTGACGATGTAAGGTACAGTGCAATTAAACAGCAATGTAAAAAAATATCAGGGATTAAAATCTGCAGCCACTGCTCTTCCTCTGCCGCCGCCCATTTCCATGTGTGAGTTAAACAATTAGGGAGGACAGAGGTGTATGATTAAGAGTTTTCTGTGTCAGGAGAAGTTAACTGTGCTGAAATTAATTATATTCTTGTTCTTATTATATGGCAGAGATTTCCAGTCTCTCTCTCGTAATTATGAACTATCTCTGAAAAGGCCGTTCCCCCCGGTGTCTCGTCTGCCTCCCTGTCTCTCAGAGCAGTTTAAATATCGCCCCCTTTTGTTTCCCGTCTGTCTCCTGCTCCCTTTATTCCCAGTCTCCAGTTTGGTTCAAAGCAGCTCAATTAACGCGACAAAAATAAGTTCCACCAAACTCCTCGTGAACGTAGAGAGGAGTGCGGCGAGCCGTCCAGGCCGATAACGGCAAGTGTTTACGTATTTAATTAATCCCGTCCACTGTCGCCTCCAAACTATGGTCTCACTTACGCTCATGCCGGAGGAGCCTTAATTAGGCTGCCGGAAAACTTTGTGTTGATAAACGAGTGCAGTGACAACAGAGAGGGACATAGTGGATAGAAATATGGAGCAGGCTGACAGGCAGAGTGAGGCACCGTCTGCGTGCGGGCGTCCATTTGGTGTTTGTCCCATAAAGCTGTGCATGGGGATGCCGGAATCTGTGGGTACCCTGGCAGATTCAGGGGACCCAGCACTGTACAGGGGCCCCTGACAGACAATTGGGGAGGGGGTTAGCTAGGCTTCAGCTATGCTTCCACAATATTACACTAATTTTGTATGCTGCATACCCAAACTTCTGGCAGAGGTGTGTTGTTTGTTGTTTTGAATACATAAAATGGGGCAGGTGGTGAAATTTTGGCTGGGGGCCCAGAATTTCTAGCCACGCCCCTGGCCAGGACACAACTCGGCCTTCTCGGTAACAGTTCGCCGTTACATCAGTTAGCATCTAATTCACTAAGAGTGCTTGACTGCAAATACAGACAATATTATGTGTCTCTTTGTGAAGCCACCACTGCTTCGCTCTGCTCAGTGCTCGTCCCCGTAACTTTACGCCGTGGTGCCCTTCCCCAGACGTCAATGCCATCATACTGATTTACCCACCTGTCAGTTACAGTGATGGGGAGGTGGCAGCCAGTCTGCTCTTCTCCATCTCTGCCTGTCTGGAGAGGGAGGCACGGCAGGCAGCAAGGCGGAAGGCTGCAGATAAGTAGGTCTGTGGAGCCTGATGGGATGCATAGCAGCTGGGAGCTCCGCCCTGTTCATAACAGCTGCCGTGCAGTTTCTAGTGTGTCTATGGACTAGACGGGCATTATTCACTTCAGGAGCACAGCAGAGGTACAGGCTCCTGTCTTTCATAATCCTTTCGTAATGTTCTTAATGCCATTTTACATTGAACTTCAAAATGCTGTGCATCACTCTGTTGGAATCCACCGGAAGAGCAAATCCCGCTGTAGCACAGACACACCGCAGACTCCTCCACTCTCATTCCCGCCTAACACGCCCTCCCCACTCCTGTCACCGGCTGCCTCTTCCCAGGGGTGCTGGATGACACAGTAATTCTCTTCAGGTGGTTTCAGCTCTGGCTCCTTCCAGGCTGTACCACCTCATCCATACAATAGCTTATTAGATTAGATACGTGCTCCACCAGCGTCCGCCATCCCCAGCATGGTGGTGTGATCCTCTGACTGCTGCTGTGTGAAGGCTTGGGCCTCGCTCTGCTAATCAGGTTGGGGGCTGCGTGTGGAGATGTGTCTATGAGGTGGGTTTTCAGCATTGACCTCTACGCTCCACCTCATTCTGCTGCTGGCACATCCAATACAGATGCTCCTCACTTTACGATGGTTCAACTTACAATATACTGACTTTACGATGGTGTGATACCAATGCACATTTAGTAGTTATCAAAATTTAAATTTTGATCTCTTCCCAGGCTGGAGATAAGCCATAGGATAATGGCAGCATCCTCGCTTCCAGTCTTTGTAGTGATCGTAAACATAAACGTCTCATACTGTGTTTAACGATGTGTCATACAATGTTTTTCTTCTGTGTCTAGCCAAATATGTGAATAATCATACTTGTATTATTTTATTTATTTTTAAGATGTGAATTTAGTTATAGTAGTTATTTATTAACTTATTTCTTGTATTATATTCATATTCGACTTACGATATGTTACGGTGGGGCATAGCAGAGGGAAGTCGTTCCAACAAAAAGGGTTTATTAAACTGAACAGAACACAAGGGAGAAAGTAGAAAGGGACCATAAGGGGTCAAAATCAGAACAGACAATACAAAACACCAACTAAACGAATTACAAAGAAAACAAAGACTAAAACTACTAAGACAGAGAATAATATCAGGAACAACAAAACCACAGATAAGGAGGAGCACATGGGAGAAAAAGCACAGCTACAAACATGCAGTGCAACAACTGACTAAAGAATGGAATGAGGGCAGGCACTTAAATATACACAGATAACAAGGGCTAACAAGGGGCAGGTATGGACCATAACCAAAATCAACCAATCAGTAAAGGTACAGGACAACAAGAAACAGGTGGAATGAATTACAATGAACAAGCACTGGAAACTAGGAAGCATTAGAAAATACTAAGGGCTAGGTACACTAGGAGAGACTATGAACATAAGTACAGGCAGAAAATAATAAAAGAAGGCATGGGCAGAGAGAGAGAGAGGTAAGGAGCATAGACTGATTACAGTGGGTCGCCACACCCACCACACAACAAACCGCCTCAGGGATGAGAACCTGAGTGCATCCATGTGGCGTGTGATACCTCAGCAGCATATTAGTCCAAATGGCCCAGTGTGAGTTTTTTTCTGGTGGCTGGAGTGCCAATCCTGCCACCAACCCCCTAATTTTTCCCTGTTAGTTGGAGAACCTCCTTACAGGGCTGGATGTAGATTAATATCATACCCAGGATGAAGCAATTGCTGGTTAAGGGCATTGCTCAAGGGCCCAATGGAACAGAATCATTCTGGGCATTTAGGGGATTTGAACCAGCAACCTTCCGGATCCCTAGCCTCAGAGCCACCACTCCGTCCCACGTGGGCAGGGTAGACTATAAACAGGAACATAAATCAAAAACATAGATAAACAATACCAGAATAGAATGAAAAGGATCAATTAAAACCAATGTATTAAATAAAAGGTCAGGCTGGTTTCAGGTCAGCCTCAAACTCATGACTGGAGGAGCATGAGCCTCTGAGCCGCATACCCTGGGTTACCGGAAAACACACTAGGGGAACACCAAACGGGATGGCCAGTGGGGACTACTGGCTAAACGGGGAAAAGTCACATGGGACAGGGCCAGACAGGCACCAACCCTAACATGGTATTTTCCATTTAGGAGCGTAACCACATTACGCTCATTGGACTGTAACCCCACCGTAAGTTGAGGAGCATTCTCCTGGTCCCTGTTTTCCCCTCTCTCATCTCTCCCCCTTTTGTTTCTCCATGTTCCTACAGCACTCTTTTCCTTGTTATATGTTGTCATCCCAGTTCCATTTATGTAGTTTTTCACTGCATTCAAGTGTACCAAAACGTACATGCAGTTTTATTCTACATCATTGTATTTTCAATAAAATTTATGCCTTTTTTAATTGAATAATTCTTTGGAAACATGTTTCTTAATGTTTTTGTGTAAAGTCATTAAAAGGTGTAATAATTTTCATCTTCAGTGTACCGTAATAACCCCTCGCCTCTAATTGCCCTTCCTCTAATTGCTTACATTAGTTTCCACTCCATCAATTGAAGGTTTTTTTTTACTTCCCTTAGATACATTTGTGGTTACATCTTCACGGATAATGCTAAGATTTTGTCTAGTACTTAGACCCGCTCATGCATCCTTAATAATCCCAGGGGGTTCATATCATTGTGCTACTGTATGCTTTTAGTAATTTTCCAGACAGCTAGTTATTTCAATTAGTTGCAGCAATGCTACAAAGCATGTACACAGAGCAATTAATGGGTGAAACATTTCTTTGTAGGTATGTTTTCTTGGCCTGTGCCTCCTAATGGTAAGTGGTAAATACCTCCATCATTTATAATAATAACTGGATTCCCTCAGGATTACTTTTGAAAAGAAACCAAGTCAAATATGTCAGTGAGTTTACAAGATTTATTCCTGTTCGTTAAAAACTTGAATATCTTGTAATAATTTAGTCTTTTTTCAGGAAAACACTTTAGATAATTAAACTTTTAAGATCTCTAATGTCGTAATGAAAATGTGTCAGTAAATCACACGCCACATTAATTTCTATATACCTGTGCTTAGTCTCTGTTGCCGTTCATCCTGTGGTCTGTCAGCACCAGCCCCGCCCACCTGTACCCCATTGGTCACATTGTGACGGAGGTGGTGGGGCTTATGTGTTCGTTTGAAGGGCTAATTGAATGGCCATACTGAACATAAAGCCCCTTGGAGACAAGATCTTAATTGAGATGCTGGAGCACGGTCAACAAAACATTGGGGCCATGATAGATGTGAAAGACTTTGTAAGTTATTTTATAGGAGATTATTTAACAAATGACGTCTAAGTATTATTTATAAGTGTGCCAGAAGGGCCAAAACCAGACATGGATGGGATCTGTGGCCCTTTAAACCAAAAATGTTGATGTATGCGGACCTGGGTATGTAGAATAAAACACAACAGAACGAACAGCAAAAAAAAGGACATTAAAAATGTATTAAGTGTTTACAGTTGGGGGAGTTTCTCCCCAGCGCTGTCTGATCTCTGTTTCTGCTTGGCTGCCTTTTATTTAAAATCTGATCACATCGTCCTCGTTAAGCGGAGCCAACTGAATGGCATCAATTAGGTGATCTCTGCAGGAGGCGGAGTTTCTGAAATGTGATGGCGGGATGCACTCCTGGCTGCAAAACGTATGTGTGTTCATTTAGGGTCATGGTCCAACAGCAGAAAATTTCTCCACGTACGGACGCTTTCTTGCTGACCGATATTATTATAACCCTCTGCATGAAATACTTCACAGGGCGCTGGTATGAAATATAAAAATAAATTAACTGATTTAAATCTAGAATAAATTTAAATACATTTGTGTCTATTCTAAGCACTTGGTTATACCTGCACAGACAGTAATAATGTGGAAACTAAGATTTTGGGGAGATGTTACAGCATCTCTCATAGTGAGAAAAAACAGGGCCTTTTTAGACCATTTTAAAATACCACATTTGTCCTTCATTTGGCTGGCAGAGAGCCAGCACTTTTGCAGCCATAGTTCGGAGATGTTCATTTAAATAAATGTAATTAATTAAAATAAATGCACTGGGACATTAGAGACAGTGACTGTGCTCACCTCTGTTCCCCGGCCTGGATCTGTGCGTGGGCATGTGCGTTCATTATGGTGTTTTTGGCTATGGGGGGTGTGCATACACCTCCTGGGCTGTGGGTGTGAATGCATGTTCTCTCCGTGCCATGCTGGTCTCATGGTGCGTAAGGCCCTGCGATGGCATGCCAGTCTGCTGCCCTCCCTTGTGCCATGTGTTAGCTGTGACAGGCGACAAGCTGACTGTGACCCTGTCCTGGAAAAGTGGCTAGATAGATGGATGGATGTTTTGGGGTGTGTAGTGAGTCCGGACAGGAGCTGTCCATTCTGGGAAAGGTTTTTCCTTCCTGAGATGGCCTCCCACACCTGGAGTCTCTGCCTCGAACACCTGAGCCCCTTCCTGTGTTTCCTATAGTCAAGATATGGGTAACATCCATGGGTAACATCCATCCACCCATCCATCCATCTTCTGTAATCGCTTGTCCTATTCAGGGTCATGGGGGGTCCAGAGCCTATCCTGGAGGCTACGGGCTCAAGGCAGGGAACAACCCAGGATGGGGCACCAACCCATCACAAGAAATGGGTAACACTTTCAATGAATGCCATGTCGATAAGAATCTATGAACACATTCATAACACATTACAATGCATTTATGAAAAAGCATCATAATGTTGAGTATGATACTTTATAAGCTTTGATCTCAGCTCTCATCTATAATGCACTTTAGATACCTCAATAATGCAGTACAAAGCATCCTTAATGCTTATACTGACCATTATAGTGCATTATGAAGGTATCTGTAGTGCATTACAGATAAGAGCTTCACTGGAGCTTAAAATGTATGATAATCAACACTATAATGTCATATCATTTTATAATTATTTATAGCTATGTTTATAATGCTTTGTGAATGCCTTATAATGTATTATGAACATGTTCATAGACTCTTATAGACATGGCATTCTTAGAAAGTGTTCCCAGGAAATGTTCTGATTTCTTATCAATGGCAAACTAAGCAAGGAACACTCCCTTTTTCTTGGCTTTTTCTGTTTTTAACTTTAATCTCTGTCTAACTACCTTTCCTTTGTCCTATAAGTCTCTGCTCGGTCTCCTTTAGATCTATATCAAAACCAGTCTGCTAGCAAGGCTGAAATATGCGTCGCCAAAATGTGGGCCCAGCTGAACTGTAACAGCGATGCATTAGCCCAGAGTCAGTAATCTACAAAGACAGGGCATTAATGACCGCGCTAATAATTATCACTGATCACATCGATGCATCTCACACCAGAGGATGAATCTAATTTGGAAGGCAACATGAAACCTGTTATGACGCCCCAGGCCCGCGTTTGACACTCCAGTACTATAATTATCGTTGCTGTCTGAGTTTCACTTGCAAAATAATCCTCCGACTCCTGCTGCTATTTCATATTGTTCCCATATTGCTCCATAAACAATTAGCCTAAAAGCAAAGCAAATTATCAGATGTTGCTGTTTGCCACCAGTTGTGTTGAACAACATCTCTGCATGGAAATCCATAGGGAGCTAACTGTAAAGTACTGTAGCATTAGGGCTACAGGTCTGTGAATGTTAGGGAATATGTTCTGCTTTTTTCCCGAACACCTTCCCTACTTGAAATCTAGAGGGAAGGTTATACAAGCACAGGAACTGCATTATCATTGATTGCTCCTTATATGTCATGTCATCATCATGTCAGCAATTGCTTTTCTCTGTTTGGACTGGCATCCCATCAAGGGTGAACTCCAGCCTGGTGCCATAAGCTGCCTAAGAATGGCTATGCCTATAGAAGACTCATTGATGAATTTATTTACCTGGGAGACACTTCGCATCCAAAGTGACATAGAAGTGAAGCAGATAACACGTAGCAAGCAAATTTAAGTTACAGGCACCTGTTTTTTTTTAGGGTTAGGGTCTGATGTTTATAAGTGCTGATCGCTGCAGTGACCACCCTCATCTTCCTGCAGGAAGGTAATAGAGGTGAAGATCATTGATGACGAGGAGTATGAGAAGAACAAGACCTTCACCATCGAGTTGGGCGAGCCCATTCTACTGGAGATTGGACAAAAACATGGTAATAAAATAGCAGCAACTTTGTGATTGTGGTGCGCTGCCTTTTATCTGGGTTTTTAAGGTCTGTGGTATGTGTGACGTCAGTAGGTGACCATGTTAGCTGGCATTTAGCAGTACTGAGCCTGTGCTACAACCTGTGGACCCTGGAAGAAAGCCCACTGTGCTTTAACAGACCACGGTGCATCCAGAGTCAGTAATTCAGGGAGGTATCACACCCTCATACTATATGGTTACTGTCTAATTCATGCCTTTTATTCAGAACCTGTATTCTGAACCTAAAGGTTCAGCTCAGTAAGATTCTTACTTCTGGTTGATATTTTCTTGTTGGTCATTGAGAAATCAAAAAGATTTAATAAGCTGTTGCATCTTCATAATGCTTAAAACGAAGAGAGCCCCGCACTGTTTACATTTTTAATTTATTTTGTAACATTAATTAAATGGTGGAACAATGAATCCCATAGGCACTGAGATGTTGATGGAGATGTGAAGTTTATTGATGTTATGAATCATTCATTTGTTAGTGTAGCATCATTGTGTTTTATGAGGTCCATTGGATGCTGATTGGCTCCAATAGGTGTTATTCCCTGAAAGAGTGACAGTGTCGGATTGTGCGTCAAATATCAGTGAGGAAACTGAAGAAGTTCCTGCCCTGTTCTCTGGCTGCTGCGGTGACGCCGTTGTGACATTAGAAAGGGGAAATGAGGACGGAAACAACCACAGTGCAGAACTAGGGCAGATGGTCAGAGGGTTTACCACTAATGGAAAATTCCAAATGAATGTAAATGAAAATAAATGTCTGTAATATTATGTAGTAACAGAGAGCCAAGAGAGCTGAAATGCTTCTGGAGAATACCACCAAATGTATCCTGAAATACTAAGAAAGATGGATATATTTATATACAGCAACAAACAATATATTCACAGTATATCCATAATGCTATCTTAATATTTTGCCACCATTTTAGTAAAGCATTAAATCAGGTTCAGTGCAGAAAATAGACACTGATGGTTTTTTTGTTTAATGTCGCTCTCCTTCTGTGATGTTTCATTCTCGTCTTGGCTTTAATCATGACATTAGCATTGACAGTGTCCCACGGGTGCTTATTATAAAGTGGCGGTAAGTTCTCCAAGGAAATGGAGTTAGGGATGCACAGCACTTAGAAAAACATATAGATTAAAAAAGACATTAATATAAATCCGAGGAGGTGGAGTAGGCAAAATGGTGGCATGGAAAATAATGTTCTGTGCATATGTAGGGTTGTGTATTCAGATGTGCTTTGATGCAATACTGACAATACTGGTCAGTCTTTTGCTCCCTTTCATCTCTGAGCTATGACAGCAGTTTTTTAGATGATGTAAGGTGTTGAAACAAGAACAGGCAGTCTTTCCGGACTGTTTCAGTCCAATGGCCGTTTGCAGTTGTGGGCTGTGCTGTGAGAGAGGTCATACAGCTGATCATAGTCTTGCTGATAGTCCTCCCCTGATCTACATCTTTTCAGGAGACTCCAATGAGAACAAGCCAGCAGTGGGAGCTGAAGAGGAGGAGGTGGCCAAGATGGGCTGTCCCAGCCTAGGGGAGCACACCCGACTGGAGGTTGTCATCGAGGAGTCGTACGAGTTCAAGGTAGATGATCACAGTCAGCTTTGAATGCACCACTTAAGCTCCAGGACCCTTCTGGGTAACAATTCTGATTCCAATATCCCAGTCACCATACAGCAGAGCCTAACAAGAACAAGCTTAAACAAACAAACAAGAAGCGATTAGCCAGCCAAGGGAAACTGCTTTGTTTGAAGGTCATTGCACACACTCCTTACAAATAGTCTTGAGGTCTTTAAAGATGTATGGAGTCTAGACCTTGCAAAGAGTCTTGATATCTTTAACGATGTAGGGAGTCTAGACCTTGGAAAGAACCTTTAGGTCTTTAACGACTTAGGGAGTCTAGACCTTGCCAAAGAGTCTTGAGCTCATTAACGATGTAGGGAGTCTAGACCTTGCAAAGAGTCTTGAGATCTTTAACGATGTAGGGAGTCTAGACCTCGGAAAGAGTCTGGAGGTCTTTAACGACTTAGGGAGTCTAGACCTTGGAAAGAGTCTTGAGGTCTTTAACGGTGTCGGGGGTCTAGACCTTGGAAAGAGTCTTGAGGTCTTTAACGATGTAGGGAGGTCTAGACCTTGCAAAGAGTCTTGAGATCTTTAACGATGTAAGGAGTCTAGACCTTGGAAAGAGTCCTGATGTTGGAAGTCTTAATGTAGGGAGTTTTGACCTTTATTGTGTCTTTCCCATCATGAAAGCATGAATCCAGCAGATTCTCCCCCAATATCTTTATCCTTTTCATTTATTATTGTTTAGGCTTTATATAAATCTCGCAGTCAGACACCACCACACTTGGTACCTGATCTGGCTTTTAACATCAGATCAAGGATTCTGAGTCCCTTTCTGGAAGACTCTATCACACATGTGCCAGTGATCTATATAAATACATGAGCAATGCCTGGAATCCAGAGGAGGCCCTAATTAAAATGAATTCTGACTGCCAAAGGTCAGAACCCAAATAATCTGATTGTACTTCTCAAAGTATTTCCCACAAACCTGAACTAATAACACTGTTTCTCTGGACAAAATAACTAGCAGTAGACTAACGAACGCTGTGTAAAAGACAACTGTTTGAAATTGGTATTTTGATATTTTATGTAGATGTCTAGTTCATGGGTAGTTTTGTTTTGATCGAATTGTGGAATTGTGTTAAAAACAAGGTTTTGGTTTTGTTGGACAAACTGCGTAATCAGAGCACTGTGTTTATATTACAAAACATGTGATATGATGCTGGGCACTGAGGCGACGAGTGCCTGTGCAGCGAGGCACTCTGAGCCGGAGTGTTTGTGTTCAGAGCACGGTCGACAAGCTGATCAAGAAGACCAACCTGGCTCTGGTGGTGGGCAGCAGCAGCTGGAGAGAGCAGTTTGTCAGCGCCGTCACGGTCAGCGCAGGTCAGTGTCTCCACTACATCCATCCCCCCACCCTGTCTAATTCCCGTCTTACTCATGTGGCTCTTTTCCTAGATGCCTGTCAGCCTATCTGTCCTGCCTTCGTGTCTGTTGCTCCATGACCAGCTCCTACCTTGACAACCCTGCCCACAGACACCCCTAAACCCAGGCATGTCCTCTCCCATCCTCCAGGTGATGACGACGAGGAGGAGAGCGGTGAAGAACGCCTTCCCTCCTGCTTCGACTACATCATGCACTTCCTGACAGTCTTCTGGAAGGTTCTTTTTGCCTTCGTGCCGCCCACTGAGTACTGGAATGGCTGGGCCTGCTTCATAGTGTCCATCGTCCTCATTGGGGTGTTGACAGCCATCACCGGGGACCTGGCCTCGCACTTTGGCTGTACCATCGGCCTCAAGGACTCCGTCACTGCCGTGGTGTTCGTGGCTCTTGGCACCTCTGTTCCAGGTTCAGGCGGCTTTGTATTCTTCCTTCCTCTTTGTTCTGGTTCATCCTTCTATTCCGTTTGTTTTTTTTTATGAAAGTCTCACTTTATGACAGGGCTGCTCAAATCATGGCTGTCAAGGTGTGAGCCCTGCTGATTTCCCAGCATTCCTTTACCTGTGAGTCGGGTGTGAAGCCTCTGGCCAATCAGAATCAGTAATTATTTAACTAACTACCTGGGAGAACTGAAAACAAGGCCTGGAT
>JAODLD010000002.1:24817339-24840172 GCA_026781065.1 Mormyrops boulengeri | reverse complement strand
CCCCCCCCCCCCCCGCACTGGATCCTTGAAAACAGCCCACATGTTATAGGTCAACACTGGCTTAACTGCTCGAGATTGGGGGCCATTTCATTTTCAGATCCACTGTCTAGTGACAATTACAGGACCGTTTTACCATATCAACAGCATTAATGCACTTCTTACTTGTAATGTCCGTTGATTGGTGTCAGAATAACTGGATTATTGTCTTGGATATAAACGGATCGGGGTGCAATTCATCATGTAAACAAGTTCTTTCTATGTTCTAATATACAACGCAGCCACAGTCACAAAGCTAAATCGCTAAATTGCTGCAGCCCACCACCTGGTGGCCAAATTTAAGCACTACACACAGGCAATTGCTAAGCTAATAAATAAATACAAATTTACCTCTGAATTAAAATGTGCCCTTCATGTCCACAGTTTTCACCAAGATAAGAGTAAGGATGTCTAACAAGTTAAAACATTCATAGAAACCCATACCAATAAAAGAGCAAAAAGCTTTGGTAAAAAATCTCAGAACAATAGCAGTAGCCTGATAAGGGACTAGGGATTAAAAAAAAAAAAACATTTAGATACTTAAAATTAAGTAATAGTACTATTTCTAGGTCAGTGAGCATATGGGAGGAGGCATGGAGCAAAGTTTAATGAGAGAATTCTGATAAGTTACACTGACGTCCGCTCTGCCTCTGATAAGACTGGCGTATTGGAGGATGATGAGTCCACCAATGAGGCTGCACTATTGTCCAGGGTCCGCCCTTCGTGCCAGCTGCGATTGGGCGGGGAATACGGTGGCGTGCTGCTGTTCGACGGCGGGCCAGAGCTCGTGCTGTCATTGGAGAGGGAGCCCAGTGCGGCATCGCCCTTCTGGCCCTTCATCTCTAGCTCCCCCTGCAGGTACTGGCAGATTTCCTCTGGCAGTTGCTGCAGCTCAGCATCCATCTCTCTCTCTAGCCGGGCCTGTTGCTAAGGTGGAGAAAGAAAACAAGAGCATCCATCTCAGGAACAGCAGCTTACGCAAGAAAAGCAATAAAACAGTACAGTATGGATGGATGCGCACAAGGTGTACAAGGCTGTAACACCTAGGAAAATTAACAAAAAAAATTATACGCTGAACCAACTGAATTTTTCTTGAACAAAACACTTAAGGGCAGCTATTTGAAAGCTGACAAACGACAGGGGATAAAGAGAAGGATGTGGACGGGGGCTGAGGCGACACAGGAGCACGAACCACAGGGAGCTCCTCGTCGATGTGCTGCAGAGCCTCCCTCTGGCGCAGAACCAGCTTATCCTGCCGCCTCTTCTGGGCCTCGTCCAGCTGCGAATGGACAGATGCAGAGGTCACAGTGCCACTTTTACCGACTGCCAGTTGGACGCTGGGAGGACAGTGTGACTCTGACGCAGAAAGGTTAATGCAGAGAGTGACGCACGGGGCTTTAAAGGCCGTGTCTCCCGACCCGGTCCTCTGGGACTCCCAATGGTCCACGTTTTTGCTCCCTCCCAGCTCCCTGCCAGACAGTCCACATTTTTGCTTTTGTTTGTGGACTATCTGGGGGGTCCTCAAGAACTGGATTGGGAGACACTACTTTAGGGGGCCAGCTGCCCATCGCCCCAGAGACAGAGGATGGAGACTGTATTCTGTTGCTAATGTGCAGCGTTTTTCTTGCACAGGTAACCCAGTGCTGCACTCACAGCGAAACACAGTATAAGCGGAGACGGACACACATTTTCCCCTTGATTCTGACAAACAGTGAAAAGATGAAAAATGAGATAAAAGCAGGAGACAGACAGAGGGCTTTGTGGGCACAGCTGGCCTCGGGAGGGTCGAGCGCACGCTGCCAAAGGCCATGGCCAGGCAGAGGCCCGACAGGACCAGGTCGGCCCAGGTCTGATTAGTGGGACTCACTTTGCGCAGAGAGTTGACAGACTCTGTGATGTGCTTCCTATTGATCTCATTCAGCTCCCTGGAGGAAGAAAGGAAAGAAACGTGTCTGTGAAACTGGCAACAGATTGTCATGCAGATGGATGGGGTGTGGGGGGGGGATGAATAATAAAAAGAGCAATAACAAGTGGATGGGAAGGATGCCACAGGGAAGGCCGGCGAGATAAATGTTAGGGCCTCGAATGAGCAGAATGAGACACAACAGCTCAAAATCAGGATGCCAGCATGGCACGATGGTGTCTGGCCAGACCAACATGTGGCTCCGCAGGTTAGGACTTCGTGCCTGTGATCAGATGATTACTGGTTCGAACCCCTTGACTAGTAGAATGATGCTACCACCGGGCCCTAAATAAGGCCCTTAACCTCAGCTGCTCCAGAGACACTGGCTGACCCTGATCTCTGACCCTCACTTGTAGATCCCTTGGGACAAAAGCATCTGCCAATCAAATGTACAGGAACCCAGGAGGTGCATGTTGCACCAGGCCAATCAAAGAGGCGCCCATGCTTGACATAGTTGCCCAGTTCCAACAGTACAGCAGATGCATTCTGGGTAAGGTCAACAATCTCGGCAAAGAACATACAAACACTGAGCACTCGCATGAGTGAAAAACAACTGAAATCTTGTTTTAACCTTAGAAGCGGAGCATGACAGTCATGTCGTGACTGCAGCTTGGCATTAAATAACCAACAGCTGTCTGCTCCTTGCAGAGTGGGGAAGTCAGTTCCTGGACTCCGGTCCAAGCAGGGCCTGTTGACAGGAACCCAGGGGGCCATGCTGCTCCCCTCCCTTCTGCTGGACTAGAGGAGAGTGACCTGACACTCGGGCCCTACAACCTCTCAGAATGACAACCATGTGAACTCCCTTCCATACTGGGATTCTCAGTGGGGTTTCTGTCACTAAAAATATTTACATCATCTTTAGAATGCTTTAGAAAACACTGGATGACACTCCTGCGCGAAAGTCACATTTATACATGCAAGTAGGGAAGGATCATGTGGTAGGTCAAAATCCAGGAACAGGAGGATAAAAGCAGGTGTGATTGCAGGATTATTTTAAGGTGGGGTCCACCTTATCATTAGCCAATGAGATGCTTTGAATTGGTGAGTGACAGGAGAGGTGGCACGGGAGGAGCCAATCGGCTTTCAGGTGGAGAATCATCTTTCAGGTGGAGCAAGTGGCCGTGTGAGCCTGCCTCTGTATGAAACTAAATGGAAGAAGGCTCTAGAGCTGGGCTGGTCCACCTACACCCCATGGCTGATGCCAGCTCTGGGTTCGGGCGACTCCCACATAAACTTACGCGTCTGCCTTCTCGCGGTCCTTGCTCTTGGCCTCACTTATGCTGTTGTGTCTCTTCCTGTCCAGAATCTTCTGCAGTTCCTTCTTCTCTCTAAGGCAGAATGCAGAACATTTCAGTTTCCCATCAAAGTATGTAATAACTAGAAAAGTGGAAAATTGAGGTGAAATTTATCATTATTTCACTCCAATCATCCAAAACGATCTAAATCAGCAGCTGCCCCCCCATTGAAATCGCACCTCTGCAAACAAACAGCTTTATGACAATTTCTCTGCATGTAATAGAACCTGAAATCAAAATTTAATGTAGGCTTTCATCAGTCCCATAAAAACCTGAAATGGCACGGAGATCATTTTTCTGCCTGCCTAATATCAGTCTCTTGTTTTGACGTCTTGCTTGTATTTCTTTTAAAGATCCAAAAATAAACATGAGAAAAGGAGGGATAAAAGAAAAGTTAAATCAATAAACAGAGCCTTTCGATAGAGAGACCATCAGGGTTTAACACAGAACCATTCTGCACTGAGAAGAGTGTCGCTGTAATAGTTCACGGGAGTTTATAGGGAAAGGGGAAAAGGACAACTATATATGGATATAAAACGTATAGATATACTTTAAAATGTATGAATTTATGTATACATTCAATGTAAAATGTTTTATACAAATTAGCAACACCTTTTCACCACAAACAGTACTGTGCAGAAGTCTTGGCAGTCAATGATGTTCACGACAAATTATTTAACCAACTAAGTTAATTAGGTGAGCTGGTGGTGAAATTTACCCGAACACATGAAATGGCCGAGGTGTCCCTGAGGAGAGGTTTGGGAACTGAACTGATGTTCTTCTAGCCAGCCAACAAGATATCAGTAACTTTTTGGAGAACTTCTTTTTACTTCTTACTATTATTGTGTTACTGTTCATTTCCATGTATTCTCATGTTAAAATTGTGCTTCTCAGCAAATATAGACTATTATGATTATATATCTTCTTTGACTGCTTAGGCCTTTTGCACAGTGCTCTATATGGGCATGGCTATCATCCCTAACATCACACTGTGTGGGAATCAGTCGGCTGAACACGCAGACGCTGCTCATACTTCTCGCAGATGTCCTTCAGCTTCTTCAGCTGCATGACCTGGCTCTCCTGTGCAGTCTCCTTCAGCTTCTCAAAGGCCTGAAGTGAGGAGGGAGCACTGTGACACATCTGCTGCCAAACCGAGAGGGACGTGTGGGGATACGGGGTGGGGGAGACCCGCACCTCTTTGAGGTGAGCCACTTTGCTCTCCCTCTCCAGCTGGTGCTGCGTCTGCCGCAGCTGCAGCAGCTCCTGCATCTGCCACTCACGCAGCTTCAGCGTCTGCTTCTTCAGCTCCACCTCCAGGGCCTTCAGCTCCTTGGGCTCCTGGGGCTCTCTGAAGGCCCGGAACATAGGTCCCATTAAATGCTGGGGGCCATGTGCACAAGGCTGCTCGATGACACATAAATCTCACACATGCACACACGCGCACACACACACACAAACTAGTAATAAAGGCACACTGGCACATGCACAGGACATGGATACCGGAGTACAGTCATAGGGAAGGCAGCACTCACATGCACAGCACCCCTACCAGCCCTTGATGAGGCCCCGCCTACCCGACAGGCCTTGATGAGGCCCCGCCCACCCCTACCAGCCCTTGATGAGGCCCCGCCCACCCCTGAGAGGCCCCGCCCTGTCTTACTTCTTCAAACTGCCTTTATATTTCTTCTCCATCTGGCTGCGCCGTCTCTGCGACTCTGACTCCAGCTGGCTGCTGCGAGCGCGCTGCTCCTTATTGAGAGCACCCACCTGTGCGTTTTCACACACGCACACACACACACACGTTCGTATTCATATCTTTGGGGGTTCTCTCCGTTCATTTCTATAGGCATAACCCTAATCCCAGCAGTGACAACCTTAACCCCTCTACTGAGCCCTAACCTCAACCATAAGTAACCAAGCATGTTCCCACAGTATAATATATACATAACCACACACACAAATGCAGATACATACACACAAACATGCAGACAAATACACACACACACACACACACAGACACACACACACAGTAACACACAGACACACACACAGTAACACACAGACAGACACACACACAGACAGACACACACACACACACACACACACACACACAGTCACACACACAGTCATGCCTATGGATTATACTGGCAGCTCCAGTTCACCATAGCTCATAGTGCCCCACCTTTGTGAGGTATGAGATAAGCATACTGACCACGGTGCCGCCCTACACCACCCCCACCCGCGCGGACCTGAGTGGGCCGCCAGAGTGCCTGACCTTCTTGAGGTGTTTTTTGCGCAGCTCCTTTAGCTCCTTACACTGCTTCTTCAGCAGCTTCAGGTATGACTTGTGCTGCTTGAGCTCCTCCATGGACTGGGGGGAGATGTCTGTGGAACACACACAGGAGCCGGTGACTGGGGGGGATACGGTGGGGTGCGGTGCCAACAGGGTGCGCGACGCGCCTGCAGGAAGCGTTCAAACGGACCGAGTGGCACATGGGCCGTACCTGCCATGACGGTACCAATGAGGTCTTCTTTCTGTCCTGAAATAACACACAATCATTAGCATATTAATCTAATAAAAACTCAGCAGAGGGGGCACTATAGAGCATAAGCAGTACCTGCAGGGGGCAAGTCGGGAATAGGCTGAGGGATAGGCTGAGGGATGAAACCTCCATCCAACTGCGGGGGGGACGGTTCACACCGCTCTCTTTCCTGTGACTCCTTCTCCACCATCTGTAAGAAATTAAGGATGCCGGACACTCACAGCCTGGTATTGCCACTGGACGTACGCAAAGATGCAAAGGCGGGTCCTCCACCTCATGGCTGTCCTCGATGAGGGCGGCCAGCTGCCTCTCCCTCTGCTGTAGCAAGCTGACATGCTTGATGGGGTTGGTGAGCGCCTCGGCGTATTCTGGGGACAGGCAGCGGTGGAGGGTTAGCGCGCGACTGGCCCAAACACAGACAATAGAGACAGAAGGGCAGAGGAGGCCTCACCCTGGTGCTCATTGGGGATATAGTCCTGGGCCTCAGTGTAGACCAGCAGTGAGGCTAGCAGCAGTGGTTGGTTCAGATCATTCTTCAGGCTGATGTAGTGGTACCCTGAAAGACACACAGGATATAACCAGAGCACTGGCTGAGAGCGGAGGGTGGAGTACGGGTGACGAAGCAAGCAGAGCAGGGAAGCAGAAGACAGGATGCCCAGGAAGGGAGCCCACCTGGCCGGATGGCGGACACCGGCAGGATGCGGTGGCCGATGAACTTGCCGTTCTCCTCATACACTGCCACTCTCAGGGAAGCTAGGGTGGGCAGCACTACCTAGGGGAGGGACATGAAGAACTCGCTGAAGAACCAGGAACCAAGGAGCCATGCAAAGTCAACAGGATGTCAAGGGGCAAGGGGAGAAGGCAGGGTCCGACATGAACTCTGTGACTCATCGGCCAGAGTGGCTGGTTGATGAAAAAAGTCCACGGGCCACGTCTTCTATACTGGCCAAAGTAATAAATTGTCGTTTTGAGTCACATGTATATTTGTTTTCGTTTCAATGGTTGTCTTACTCCTCGTAAAGAATCGCCACAGCACTTTTAATTAGCTTGACGGTAACTGGCAACACACTGGCGGCAAGGGATAGTCACCCACATTCTGCGAAGACCCGCCTCTACTCTGCCTCTGATTGGCTGCGGATCGCTGTTTGGTTACGGTCATTAGTAGGTGGTTGGTTAATAGGCTTAGAGAAAAATTTCCAGGCTCAGATAGGCAGATAGAGGCAGAGTAAGGGTGGGCCTTCACAGAACATGTGTCTGCGTGTGTGTGTGTGTGTGTGTGTGGAGGACAAAAGCAGAATGCCTGTAATTCAAATGCAGTAGATACTCTTAAAACAGTTTTTTATCACGTGACTTTTGGTACAAAGGTTTACTAGCCAGTGTGCCGAGTAGTCTTACATTTACAGGACGCTCTTATCCAGAGCGACTAACATTTTTCTCAATTCAGGGACAGTCCCCCTGAAACAAGTTGGGATTAAGGGTCTTGCGCAGGGGCACAATGATGGTAGTGCCAGAGGTGGGACTCGAACCCACAATCTCTTAGTCCAGAGGCAAGAGTCCTAACCACTAGACCACCAACACCCAGTCTTCCAGGATTTACTTGCCAAATGGAAAATCTATCCACATTTGGTATCTGGTGGGTGTTAGTTTCAGACCCTGACTGCTTGAATAAGCAGGTGCAGGTACTGTGTCATTGCTGCAGTATCTCACTGGGAAGGTTTCAGGGGAAGCACATGGCAAACCAGCTCAGCCATGCTGGAAAGATCCAGCATGCATGGTGACTGATGGAGTTCAGCACCAATATAGTCAACCTACGGCCTTCTTGATCGGTTTCACCGTTCGTTTAGCGCTGCTGCAAGTCTGTGAAAGGAGCATCGCTACCTTGTTGAAGACGGTCTCTTCATCCCACACTGGGTCCAGGGAGTTCCCGTTGGAGGTCTTGGTGCGGAACTTGCGCTTGGTGTCGACGGGCAGGCCGAACATATCCACCTCCACGTACACGCCGACCTTCTTATCACACAGGAACTGGCCTGAGATCACCTAATAAGATTGACACACCGAGAGGCCAATGTAGACAAAACAAAGAGGAGTGTAAAAACATGGAGGGATTATGCAGCCCAAAGCTACCCGACCGCAGGCCTCACCCTGATCTTGACGGTGTTGGCGACGATGCCATCCACGATGTTCTCAGTGAAGGGGTCGAAGTGTTTATCGGTACGCCGCATGAACTCTGGTTTGAGCACGTAGCCGCAGCGACCATTATACTCGAACACGCCCATGTTCAGCTGCATGGGTATGTCTGAATGAGGGAAGCGGAGAAGGAAAACACAGAAAAAAGTGTTGAGACATGGAGTGCATAGTGGCATAATAAGTAAATTACATCAGGATCGAGGACACAAAGCATTCGACATCTTAAAATCCCAGCATCTTAAAATCAGCTTATTAATTGAAAGCATCCCCTCAAGAATAATATAAATGACCTCAGATTCCTCAACACAGATATATGTTAGAGGAGTGGCAAGGAAGGACAATGACACCCTGAAATAGCAGGGAAACTAAAAAAAGACAGCTTACTGAACTAGGAGTGACAGTACAGAAGTACAAAATCAAGGATCGGTACTCACCAAGAGTCTGGAAGTTGAGTGCCACCATCTGGCAACCCATATTCCAAAAGATCTGAGGCATGTAGTTTGAAGAATCCACCCTGGTCCCCTTAGGGTAGATACGGCTAAGCTGCTTCTTATTGTATCTGTAGAAAAGCAGCTAAGGGCCTCTGCAGAGATACACATTGACGCACACATACACAGAACGCCTTTGGATACAGGAATACGTAGACAGAGGCACTGAGAAGTCAACACGCTTCCTAATGGAAAGGTAAGAACAGACAGGGAATCATGAAGAGGAGAGAAATGGCCAAACCAACTTCCAACCACCCTGTATTCGCGACATTTTAAGGATACTCCACAAATTCAATCGGGGAACTTTTAAGTGTGTCCATGCCTTTGGTTTCCACGAAGGAAGACATCTCGAAGAACTTGTTCCTGTCTGTGGGACGCAGACATGGTGATGATTGGTATGGCACATCAAGACAAGGCAGACACTTTCTAATACTTCATATTTATCTTCTAAGAATTAGACTAAGGCAGTTTTAAAGACATCAACTCGTGACTAGTATTACAAATAAACATGACTGTAGGCTGATTTACATATATTGTTACGACACTGCTTAAATGAAACCTCACTCTGTGGGATTACTGTTACGATTTAAGATTTACTGCTCCTTCAAACAAACACTGGCAATGGAAAACTACGGGAGTTGACAGGAATAATTAACACTGATGGCTCAATATCTTCTTTTAATACAAGCAGTTGGTACCCAGCCAATGACAGTTAAAACATACAATAGGAATATGAAAACGATTCAAATCACACACACATAGAGCACCCATGGTATGAAGGTGAGGTTATATTGCTGTTAAAGTCTGTGTGACGATTAGGTGACCCATTTTGGCAGCAAATATGAAATATGAAAAATGACACTTGGGGTGGGTGAGGAACGAGGTCACCGGAGCAGGGGGGTGGGGACCAGCCCGTCGCGAAGGACTCACTGCGCGCCACCTCGAAGCTCTTAAACTTCACCGGCTCTATGTAGTTCACCAAGTTCGACATCTCCTCCGTGGCGTTGACCTCACTACTCGCCGTGCCCTGGGTTCGAGAGAGACGGGGACGGGGAAGGAGAGCACGATTCTCAGTTTCTCTGTGATTTATAATGGCAAATGGGACAGAGGAATCTTACTGTAACATTTCGCTGTATTTTTGGTAACATAAACTGAAATGCTGAAATGAAAAAAATACCTGTCAGAATTCTGACTGCTTTGAGATCCAGATCACACTCAATGACAGAAGTGACAATAGGAGCCGGGGGGGGGGGGGTTCCAGCAGGCATCACTCCTACCTCGTCAGGCATGCTCTTGATATTCTTCAGGTCCATCACCTGCTCTTCATCTTCCTCCTCTTCACTCTCTGCGTAACCTTGATCGCAAAGCCAAAGGTCATTTCTTCCGGCAGTACCACAACAAACTCTACGGGCACCTCACCCTGCTGTCTCACAGCCCCCATCACTCTGAGCTACGCACCAATCGACTTGCGGGGTTCGCTATCCTTGACCATTCCCTCAGCCAGCTTCTCCTCCCCATTGGACAGTAGCTGCCCCGCCTCCCCATCATTCAAAGACCAATCTAGAGACACACGATGATATGACATAGTACAACAGCATTACATTTTGAAAATTAATATACTTTGTGGGATAACATTTTTTGTGTATAACAGCTAAATAATATTCAATCAGATGAATTGCTTTATTTTTGCGTTACAAACACACCAATTAAACACTGCATAAAATGAGTCTTCACCTTGGCTTTTTTATGATCAGTGTGGAGCACAGTATAGCCCGATAAGGAGGAGAACCTGGGACAAAAGGCCTGCACAGCCAACTAAACAGGAAGTGGAAAGGAAGGCCGCAGAGGAGTAGGACTCACCGTTGTTCGGAGAGGCCTGCTCGGCCGTCTCGCCACCCTCTTCTTTGCGCCTCACGCTGCCCCTGCTGGATGGCCGGTGGTGGTGCTTCTTCTTGTTCTTAATGAGTATTTTCCCCATCAGGTCTTGGGGGGATGGCAGGGGATGACCTGGGACCAGCTGTGGGCGGAGAGTACAGTACCGCATTATCATGAATCGCTAAGACAGTGGAGAAGACAGTCACTGCTTCCCTTAAATCCCTAGATGGCCAGCTTAAGTTTTGGATTATTTCACTGATGCTGTTACTCAAGTGTCAGCTCCGATCACCTGGTCCTAATGGAGCAGGGGCCAACTCACCGGGTACTTCTCCAGCGGATCGATGAGCAGCGCATCTCCAAATATCGTGCGGCAGTACTCGGCCATCTTTGCCTGTTGTTTTGCACTGAGGGCAGAGAGAAGGGCTGGAACAAAAATTCACGTCATCCCGCCACTCTGTCTGCCAGGATCTGTACTCACGAGTCCACGTGATTCTCGAACGAGAGGATGAGGGGATACTGGGACGTCTTAAACGCACTTTCGGCGATCGCCTCGATCACTTCCTGCAAGAGGGGGACACGTTGGTGGGCTCAGACCAGAACGGACGGGCTGTTGGCCACGCCTGACCACAAGTTGGGGGGTGGGAGTTGCAGAGACACCTTGAAGGAGATCTCAGTGGTCATGGTGAAGCCGTGGGTGATGTAGGGCTCCTCCTCCGGTGGCCGGCCCTTCCAGCAGTCCAGCTCGATACAGCGACACCCGGTGAGGAGAACCTGCCGGTACATCTCCACAGAGGACAGCCCCGTGAGCTGGCCCACTGTCAGAGATGCCGCATCATCAACGTCAAAGTCAACTTCATCGTCACTATGCAGTCTACAAACCACACCCACCCTGAGGCTGGCCCCACCCCCAAATAACACCACAAACTCTCTGCAATAACTTCAGTACTTAATGTAATCCTGTTCAGAGTGACTTATTATTAACTAGAATTGTAACACTAAAAACAACAAAATCTGTTATTTTTTTGCCGGTGACGCTTATCATTAAGCTATAGAATAATATAATACATATATTAAAAATATATTTCTATTATATAATAATATAATAAAGCTAAACGTGAGCAACATGGACACTCATTACACTGGCTACTCACTGCATAAAGAGAAAAAAACTGCTAGAAAAGTGCAGAACACCAAGGGACCCCAGAGGCTGAAATTAGGCTGACACTCAAGATCCTTTGTCATCTCACCATGTAACAATACATTAGCGGAAGCATTACTGTGTAAGGTCACTTCTCAGGGCCCCCTGGTGCAAATTGCGATGTGATAGAGTAATAAAATGTATACAAAACTAGATAAAGCATCTGCTCATCATTAACACACTCTGACGATCACCTTTCGAGCCCCCTCATATGTTACGGGTCGTGTCGTGTTGCAGTATGTATTTGTGTACTTGGCCTTATCCGAATCAGATGTGTGGTGTGTGACTCTTCTCTTGCTCCATGGGGGGATATGCACCACCTGCAGGCTGTATGGGGAAGCACCTGTGAGGTAAGTGTTGTGGGAGGAGTTGATGAAGTAGTGAGAGAGCGGCTGGGTCATGTCGTCCAGGATGTCCAACTTCTCTGGGGGCACGATGGAGTTTTCCTCCCCTCCCAGATACTGGCTGAAGCCCGTTAATGAGATCTGGTCTGTGCCGGGAGGGAAAAACAAGGGTCACGCACGCACATGAGGTTGCCTGTAATCTGGGGATTGTGAACCATTTCTAAATCTCTCTCAATAAGCTTGAGTAAAAACTGATAAAACCTGACAAACTCAGGGGAAGAAGAAGAATTTTATCTGGAGGGATAAAGAAAAAAAAAGAAAATCAGGAGGGAAGGGCCAGTTCTTCTGGGTGTCCTATTACTGTGGGAGCAGAGCAGGGCATAACGCGCGCGCGCGCGCACACACACACACACACACACACACACACACACATATGCATAGGCACATGCACGTGCATGCACACACACAGAGCGACACACACACACGCACGCATACACACAAGCACACACACATGCATAGGCACACGCACACACACACACACAGAGTGAGACACACACACACACACAGACACAGAGTGAGACACACACACACACACACACACAGACACAGAGTGAGACACACACACACACACACACACACACAGACACACACACACACACACACATATGCATAGGCACATGCACGTGCATGCACACACACAGAGCGAGACACACACACACACACACACAGACACACACACACAGACACACACACCAGACACACACACACACACAGACACACACACACAGACACACACACCAGACATAGACACAGACACACACACAGACACACACACACACACAGACACAGACACACACACAGACACAGACACACACACAGACACACACACACACACACACACAGGCACCTCACCGCGCTCCAGCTGGTTGCTGGTGGTCTCATGCTTCTCCATCAGCTGCCGCATCTGCTCCCTCTTCAGTGGTGGGTACAGCACCTCGTTCAGGCGTGAGTCACGCTGTCGCTTGTTCACAAAGTCCAGGAGCTGGTCCAGAGACAGGAAGGGCTTCCCCTTCGAGCCACTGAGGACCGCGGGGGAACCGGGCAAGGAAAAAAGATAACAAATGAAAGTGCCACAAGAGAGGACATGCCAGGCTGTCAAATAATTCCAGGTTTGAGAATTCCAGGTTTTATTTACTTTTGCTAAATTTCTTTTGTCGTCAACATACAAAGGATCACAAATGTTAAAAGATTAAAAAGGATCATCTGAGCACATGAAAGTAAAGTGACAGAAGTCAAGTGTACATGCACAAGCGTGTGCAGACGCACGCACGGATGCACGCACAGACGCACGCGGACTGGCTCTGACTCACAGCTCCACAAAGATGCGCTCTATCTCGGGCCTCCGGCACAGGTTGTTGATAAAGTTCTGGAATCTCTCCCAAGTAAACTCATCTGCTTTAATCCCCTCCCCCTGAAGAAAAGGTCAGAACAAAACCTTTACGAACAGGTACCTGGTAAGGTAAGATAAACAGTACAGCTACCTTACTCTAGAAAACCCACCCTTGGTGAACTATAATGGTAAATAATACATAATTAACTATAATGTAAATATCTGACATTTAAAAAATTATGGTGCTAAATTACATTGCACCAGCAGGAGGCGCCATATTCCAATAAAACACATGAGTACAAGGAAGCTGAGGAGCATTGAATTTCACATGGTATCCTTGGTGATGCTCTGCAGAGCTTAGGGAGGGGTGATTGTGCCTCAGTAGGTTGGGAAGGATTCAAGTTGACTGGGCAAAGCTTCAAGGGTAAAAGGGGGTGGGCTTTAACCCAGCCTATCACTCCTCAATGAGACAGTCAGGCGGTAAGCTAACCACATCACAGAGAACAGATCGATGGTCTATCGGTTACCGCTCACCCGATGTGTTACAAGGCCGCACTGCTCCAAGGCCATCTCCACGCGCCTCTTATCTGAGAACATCTTCAGGATGCTGGAGCCAGAAGGAGAAACGGTCATTAGAAGTGAAGGCAAGATGAAGTGAGGGAGAGAGAAACGAAAGATAAAGCGGGGGAGGGAGAAATGAAAGTGGGAATGAAAGCAGAAGCTCATGTCAGGTACGACCGCTGTCACACGGTCACAGAACGGCCTAAATGGCACCAAACCCACCTTTTCACAGGGATCTTGTTGTCTTGGTTCACCTGCAGCTTTAACTTTGTATACCTGACGGCACAGAGGAAGAGAAAGAGTGAACAGCTTTAGTTTGATTTCTTATTGCTTTACTTTAATCATGTCTTATTAGAGGGATTTAGGAGGATAAGGAGACACACCTGCACACACACAAACAAACACACACTTACGCTTTGAAGAGGAACGTGTTGCGGGAGACATTCTGGGACAGGATGTTGGTGGCCAGTTTAAACAGCTCCTCGGTCCACACCTGAACACACACGCATCATCATCATCGTCATCATCACCGCCACCTACCCCATCCTGCACAGCCAAAGTATGCCAAGAAAACCACTGGCAAAAGGTGGCTGGCACATCTACACCGCAAAGACAGATGGATAGGGCAGAGGGAAGAAAGAAATGAGTGAGAGGTGAAGAAATATCAGGAGGTAAAAAGAGAGGAGTGACTCAGAGGGAGAGAAATGTAATGAAGGAACAAATTTCAGCTACCAAACCTGCGACGACAACTGCAATAGATCTTCAAGTACCTTGGCTATGTCTTCTTGCATGGCCTGAAAGTTGAGGAAGGTGACATTGACAAGGTCAGCCCCGTGGACCACTGTCAACAGCTTGCCCTCCACGGAACTGCCATCCCCTTTGCCGAAGCCCAGGACCTCTCGCACCCGAGCATCCTGCGGGGAGACGGGCGGCATGAAGTGCAAATCGCATTAGGGAGCAGGGCACACAGGAAGCGTCGCATGCGGGCTCCCCCCTCTCAGAGAGGAAGCACTTCACGCTCACCATTACAGGATGCTGACAATTTCTTGCATAAGAGGGGCCTAACGAAAGCAAACAAAACCTCAACTGAACCACAACAAACAAAAGGACCACTTTATTTCATCTGCTAATGGCACAGCTGCGCCATTGGAGCCACACTGCCTTGTCTTCAGACATACCGTCTTCATGCTCGATCCTCTCCCGTGCCTTCCATAAATATTACGACAAAGACATTATCGATGGCACGCGCCATTGCAAAATGGCAGGCGAATGTTGCATACTCCCAACAAATGCCACAAGTCCTTTTGTCTTCCACATACTCAGAGTATGATATTTGAAGAACCAATCGCATTCTGTTGGTATGCATATCTAATTAATTGTTGAGATAATAAAGTTAATTAATTACCAGTAGAGGTTTCTGTGCCGGGTGGGTTTTACCGTAGAGATTGGTAGAGAGAGAGGTGCTGATCAAAGTCTTTACTTTCTCAACTACTCCAGAAAAGTAGGAAGAAAGTTCATTTCCTTGTGTCCTAGTCTATTTCTAAACCACGAGAACTAGGCAACCTTATTAAGTAATTGGTTTCACCGACAGACTATACTGCACAAAGATAGTACACGGTTAACCTCTTTCCTTTGCCCATGTAAAAGTTAACCCATTAACCCAAAGAAACAATACTACAGCAGGCCACTGGTACTGAAAAGTATGAAGGTTCCATGCGCAAGTTGGTCAATCTGTGCTAATATCTGGATGCAAGAGTGGCTTGAGTCCTTTGCGGAGAAAAGGGTTTACCCAGAAGAACATGGTAAAGACCAGGCAGCACTCCTCCTGCTGCATCTCCTCCTCGCTCACCATCTACATCTCTGCATCTGCGAAACACTAACACTGTCATTTAGCAAAAATAATCGATGACTTGGAGCCTGATAACCATCCAGCAGCATTTCATGGTCATATGAACCATTAATGAAGCCACAGGTGGCGAAGGAGATGCGGGAGACAAACAGTAACAGAAGTAATGTGATTCTCCTCGTCCCTCACCGTGTCAATCTCAGTCAATCTCGGTTTCTGTGGCGGCAGCCTAATGAGCTGCACGGTCCCTAGTGCCAGATTCCAGAGATAGAAAGGCTTTTGTGGTTTTGCATGTTCAGGAGCACATTTTCCAGGCATAGATGACTGCCACTCATTGCATTAGAGAGGAGGAAGAAGAAGAATTAGAAGGAGTTGGAGAAAAGGGAGGAGAAGGTAGGAAAAGCTCTCTCTACTACCAACAAGACCATCTAGAGCAGTGTTTCCCAATACTGTCCTCGGGGAGCCACAGACAGTCCACGTTTTTGATCCCTTCCAGCTCCCTACCAAAAATGTTGAGTGTCTAGCAGGGATCTGAGAGGGAACAAAAATGTGGACCGTCTGTATTTCCCCAAGAACTGGGTTGGGAAACACTGGTATAGAGAGTCCACCAGTATCCCATGATTCAATACTCATTTCCAAGACACCTCTCTACAGTATGAGTTTGCTTGCTTTCTGGGGTCTGGCAGATGAGCTGCTTTCTAAAAAGCACCAGTGAGATGGTGTGGAGAGGGATGTTCGACAGACAGGCAGAACAGGACGCGGTGCTTGTGGGCAACTGGCAAAGTCACTACGAAGAAGAAGAAGAAGAAAAAAAAAAAAACTCCACACTCCATACTGTACCAAATAAATGTGTGCGCTCAGCAAACAAGACCTTCTGCTTTTTCCATTTTCAATCGGTCATATATTGCCACCATCTTTGAGGCACCACAAAGTTTTCATCGCAAATAAAGCATCTGAGCATCAGACACAGAGCATCAGACCCAGAGCTATGATGGAGGAGGTGGCGGATGCTTGGCTCTATTCCAAGTCATTCATTTACACCCAAGGCCCCAAGACACTCATCTTGACAGCTCATGCTTAATATCAGCCATCCATCTTCCTTCTGTTTATCCACACCTCATATCATATCGTGATATCATTCAGACAAAAGTTCATGAAATTCAAAAATTTCTTCAACACACCAGGACTTATAAAATATGCATTGTGACTAAGCAACTGGCCAAAATTGAAACGTTGGCGACTTCATAAACTTCATGTTGTTCCACACACAGGACGTGTACAACACCCTTTGCCCTCCTACATGCATTTATAGTGTGTTTAGATGCATAACAGTTGGTCTATTAAAACCTGAGGTCATACTCTTTTACAATGTAGCGCTGCCATTCCCAGACTTCTCACGACATTTGACTCGATTCTCAGCAGAATGACGAATGTCCACATTTCCAAACTGCAACCGATCTTAAGCCTTCCATTTGCTCTCATTTGTGCCGAGTGCATTTGATTACATACTGCAAGAGAGACCATCAGCTGATAAGATAAAGCGAAGAGCATAGAAGATAAATACAATTTGGATACATATAATGTGTTTCAGGACAAGCTGCAGAGAGATGTGGAAGATGACATACGGCTATTAAGATCTTCCCTCTCCCGTTTAAAGGAATCGCTGGATGTCTAAGGCAGCCAGGATTCTCCCAAGACAGCCTTACAAAAAGGGCCAGACAGTGTGGCGGTTACCCCAGAGAGGTATGTCTATGCTGCACAGAACCTGTGGGTATTGGAGGAGAACGCGTGGGGCTTTCTTACGGATCCGTGCTGAGAAGAGAGTCAATGAGTTAGAGGATAAAGACCTTAACTGTTATCAGATTTAGGGTAAAGCTGCCTTCAGACCTTACTGCCATACTGCTACCAGAAGTAGACCTTGATCGGTTTGATTTCCATGGATCCATGATAGAGGAGTTACCCACTGAAAAAGCTTGCATGCTGTGGACTGCATCCTTATGCGGTTTCCTCTGACCTGCCATGGCCCTCTGGGAAATGTCCTGACCTTTGACCCCAGACCTCATGACAGGGGCCACAGTGCCAGAAAAACTGCAGGCCAGTTACACCGACCCGTCCTCATGACTGAACGAGACCAGCCCCGAGCAGAACTTTTCAGTCGTAATTGATTTCATTACTTTATGGATAATGGCAGAATTGTTCACAAAACATTCCCCAAAGCAGGGAATGACAAATATTTGAATTATTCGGCACTACTGATGTTTTGGTCCACTTTTATGGGCCTTTCTCTACAATTTTTGGAGAGAAAAAAACAACAGTAAATGCAGCAACTGGAAATCTTTATTAATTACCACTCAATGTAATAGCTATTATTCCACCAGTTGAGTGAATGAAAATGCAGTCTCCTGGTGCTGTTTTCTACTATGATGCGTTTACACATCTCAGAACTAACTATCCATGAGGGCTGGGGGGGAAAAAGTGACGTTTGTGATGCATTTATCCCACTTTGTCCTCCTTTGTCCCAATCTGCCTGTGACCGAGATGTCCATCGACATGCTATTGCCTCCCACCAAACATACTATTGGTATTTCAAAATCTGACCTACCCAAACCTTACTTCCCCATTACTGTATTTTCTTCACCATTGGCCATCTCGAACATTACCTTTGGTATTTTGGCGTACTTCCCTGTCCTGGTGTCTCTGATGTAACTCATGTCCAACATGTCCACCTCCTGAAACAGAGAAAGACCAAGATCGTCAGTGTTAACGAGCCTTTTCTGGACTCCACTTCATGCCGCTAAAATCAATCATAAAGATTCGTCGGGCTTATTAACTGGTTCAGCCACACAAACATGGCGCAGAGCTGAAAATTGAAAACTGGAAAGAGAGACTGGGGAGGGAGGAAGGGGAGGACACAAGACAGAGGTTCAGAAGGTGAAGTTATGAATCATACAAATGGCGAAAGTTAGGAAATAACTGGAATCACCCCAACCCCTGGCGATGTAAAAGCCTCCCAACTCCTGCAGCTATAAGACGGAGTTCCTACAAGCATCCTGACACCATCTGGATGAGAGCCCTAAGCACACAGTTGAAAAGACTATCATTGTTATGATGCTTGTAGGGGACCTGAGGGGATACGACAGCCAGACCTCCTTGATGCTGGGGGGGCAGGGGGGCTGTGGCCGTGAGCAGAGGGGATGTCACACTGTAAACACACAGGCAACGAGACTGCAGCTTGTTCTCCTTCTGCTTGGCTTTGTATATACTTGGCAGGACAGATGAAGACATTTAGGCAGCCCCCCCTTGAGTATTAAATGAGTTAATGGTCCTAATGGTCCGCTGAGGTCCCTCCCTCCACAAATAAACCAAGCGAAGGACCAGCAAGACGACGTCCCAGCCAGAAACATGCTTCTGGGTTATCTGGCACTTTTATCGCCTCCCTGAGGTCACCCTTTGATTAAGGCACGCAAACATAACTGACGCTGCTCTCTTTTTCAGACGCGCGATCTTCACGGTATGCTTCACGGTCACTCACACGTGCCACTGCCCAATCAAGCTTCATCTAGATGTGATGAACCTCAATGTGAAGAAAATTTCGACACGTTTCACCAGTCAGTGCCTCGATGTTCGCATGCACGAGCTCGAAGTCTCGGCTAAAGTGTCACGAGGCATGGCGGGCATAGCCGCCTATGCTGAGACGGGAGCTGTGGCAAATCGCAGTCAGTGCAGGAAAAGTCAGCACAGATCCCGCTGAGCTGGACAAACACAGGGACCCAATGACATGAGTAAACACAGAAGACACCAGGCACAAGTAATATTAACTAAGAGAGCAAGAGAGATTCATTCGCCAGTCTAAACACTCAGTTCCACATCAATATATTCTGGCAAGACGATTCTGGCCATCAGACACCATGATGGACCAGAACAGGAAGTCAGAGAAGAGCAGAACAGCAACTGAAGAATATCAAAGACTGAAGAATATCGAAGACTGAATGGCACATCACAACAATAGAGAAATCAGCCATGATGAGGCAAGACTCTTAAAACAGGCTGAAATGGGTACGCACCTTGAACCTCGCATAATTTAGAGGGTATTGTTGGGTGACTAGATACATAAATCGAATTAAGTTTTATTTCTTTGAAGCCACAGCCCAAAGCATCTTTAGAGAAATCGCCTGTACGCTATATTCCTGGAACACCGATCCAGGGTCCATAATCTGAAACAGGATTATGCATTGTGGCCCAGCTGGCTCAGGAGCCCGTTCTCCTCAGCAGAAAGCACAAGTAGGCAACACTATCTGCAGACACAAGGGACCTGTGTCTGACAACGGACTGCATCATTATCTTACATCCTACTATTATTCAGCTGTGTTATTCAGTCACAGAACCCAGAGATCAGGGTGAGTAACCCCCATCACTGTGGTTTGGGATCGGACCTCAGACTTAGCTTTTCTAGCTTTCTCAGAACTCAAATACTCCCTGAACCCCCCCCCCCCATAGCCACCTCTCCTTCAGGAAGTTCCCGACCTGCCTCAAGCCAACCTATTTAACCTACATTGAGATGTCTGAAGCATTCTTGGGACTGGCCTTAGGGGAGGAAAAAAAAGTGAGCTGGGGGGTGGGAGAGCATCAGGTCCCTGGGGTGGGGGGGGACACACAAATCTTTTACTGTGCCTCAGGGCCTGATTCATTTTCTCTTCTTCATTACTTCCAGCACCAAACCTCCATGTGAATTAGAGAAAGTTCTCTCTCGAAGTAGGTTCACGCCTAGATGATCTGCCCCCGCCGCCTGCTGGTGCACACCCATCAGCACTAATTGACTTCCTTCTATAACATCACAAAATGACTTCCTTGACAAACTCATGGCCCTGTAATCCTCTCCCCTCCAAAAGAAGCCCAACATAACGGAATACAAACGAGAGGAGGGAGATATTGTGGGGGGGGGGGAAGAGCTAAGGCAGGTGGTGCTCTGGATACTTTATATCCCTGCGAACCCCCCCACCCCGCGCTCCCTAAAGTCTTGAAACACAAAACCAGAGAAAGCGTCAATGAGCCTGGAAGTCGGCTGAAGTGAACTGTTTGTTGTTGCTATTGTGTGTGTGGTGCGTTGGGAGGTGTGTTAGGAAATGGGCATAACACTGAACTGTTTGTGTTCTGTTGGGGGGGGGGGGTGTGTTCTGTATGTGACCCTTCCATTTAACTTTCATCAGAGACACCTGGCACCCGGAACATATCATCACTGTCCGATGAAAATCGCATAAGTCCACCTTTTGATGATTGTGGCTTTTTTTAGATGGAATATCCCCATTCTTGTCTGTCTACTGATAATGTTTAACATCTAATTGACCAATGAAAAGATGTTTTAGGATGTCATCTATTTAACCAGTGTATATGTTTGAACTAGTTAACATTTGTACTCAGAATGGTTGTTCACATGGATTACTTTATATCGCTAATTTCAGTAACTTGAAGTTGATATCTACACAACTAACATCATTGTTATTGTGAATATAAAGTGAGATTAGTTTGTACCTTGTTGACAATGATCCACGTAAGTCCATTTAATGCAGTAAACCAGGGGTGTCAAACTGCAGTCCTGGAGGGCCGGAGCCCTGTGTAGCTTAGTTCCTTCCCTGTTCCACCACAAATGATTCAGCTCAACAGCTATGCGGTAATTAGCACAAGAAGTTGAATCAGGTGTGTTAAACGAGGGGAAACCCAAAAATGTGCAGGGCTCTGGCCCTCCAGGACTGGAGTCTGACACCTGTGCAGTAAACCATTCACTTCGGCTGTAGAAAACATAGGTCTTTATTTGTGGAACTAAGGTTGATTCATTACATTTATTTAGACTTATTTTGTAAAGTGGTTTCAGAGAAAATGCATCATGCTCCTGAAATATTGGGTTTTTGGAGATACACGTTTTTCAACGTACAGAGATGATAGGTGCACACACTGTCACTGGGAGGACTGTGGCTATCTTCTGCCTCGGTCACATGATGTACAGGAGGTAGATGTACGCGGCAAAATAAAAAACAAGGGCCGTCAGCTCCCATGCTCTCTGAGACCGCCCGGCGCAACCCGCCACGTAAGCGAACATGCCCTCCACGAGCCGACTCTCCCCTGGGAGGCGTGGCGAGGGGGGCGGAGGCTGGAAAGGGGTCAGGGTAAGCAAATCGGAAAGCCGGGATCCGCAAGTGCACAAGGTGACGAAATGCAGTTGAGCGTGATGCCAGAGGAGGCCGTGGACATAGGACTGGGCAGCACTCATGTCAAACCAGAAGACTGAGAGGCGGACGGCCGAGGAATGTGCTGCTTATTGTTTATTCTGAGAGATGCTGGAGTTTCAGCTGGTGAAGCAGGTTTGGTGAGCAGGCAATGGCTGATTACAGGCTTCACTGCCGCTGTGGTCCGCCGTCTGGCCTCTCCCGCCTTAAGCAGCCAGGATCTGCAGCCATCTTCGTTCCATCTCTGCCCCCCTCCCAGACTAAAATCAAAGGGAAGTGCCATAACGTGGATCGTATCGATACTGTGTGTCTCTTTGTGTCATGTTGCCTGTGGGCCATCGCCCAGGATCGCTTCCACCTGATTGTGTGGCCTTATAAAAGTTGAAAGTGGACCTGAAACCCGCATATATATTTAATCAGATGGGCAAAACAAAACTACTGCACAGATTGATTCAAAGTCAAGAGACCTCTGCTGGGTGGCGGGCCCGGCTCCGCTGCTCAGATTGCCGTTTCAATCTGGCGGCAAAACGCACCAGCTGAGACTCAGGGCACCAGTGCAGCTCTGCCTGGGGGGGGGGGAATAATAATAATAATAATAAAAGGTATTCACAGATGCAGTGGGATGCCTGCATTTCTTGACCTTCAAAGGTCGCTCCTTCCTGGACATTTGGCTTGCCTGCATGACGGCGAGTTAACGAGTTAAACAGGGTTTTGTATTCCAGGTGGGAAAGTCCCACTGAGGGCACCTGCATGGACGAGCCGTTGTGTGTGTGTGTGTGTGTGTGTGTGTGTGTGTGGGGGGGGGGGGGGGGTATTTCACATGAGGTATGTGTGCAGGCGGGAGTCTGTCCGTGTTACACAAACAACACAGGCCACAGGCATGCCC
>JAODLD010000002.1:24789099-24800678 GCA_026781065.1 Mormyrops boulengeri | reverse complement strand
GATGTTTTATTTCCTCCAAAGACATAGAAAATCACAAATAACCTGAAATTTTCCTTGGGTCTCAGGAGGATATATGTGAAAGCAAAGATAACTTTAAAATTAGAGTTAAAAGCAGAGTGTTACACATTGGGTAAAAATAAATATATGAAGTTTGCTGTGAGTTGGTGCAGTGGTGCGACACTGTTGTCTCACATCTCTGGGACCAGAGTTTGAGTCTCTACCATGGCGCCCTGTGTATGAAGTTTGCATGTTTTCCCGTTATGTCGTGGGGTTTCCTCAAGGTACTCTAGTTTCCCCCCAAAATACAAAAACATGCCGAGATTAATTGGTTTTACCAAATTGCCAGTAAGTAGGCACATGTGTGTGAGTGTGCCCTGCAGTGGGTTGGCTTCCCATCCTGGGTTGATTCCTGCCTTGCGCCCATACGCTCCAGACCCCCTGCAACCCAAGGACAAGTGCTTACAGAAAATGGATGGATGGAACTTCACTGTGTTTATTTGTATATTTATATATTGTATACGTATATTTATGTATGTTTATAGTGTTCGATGCATTAGGGTTGATAGTTAGATCTAATACAGGACTTATGCATAGGCTGTAGCAAAGGGTCCTGAATTGTAGGGGCCCCCAAACTTGTTTTTCTTGTTGTTACAGTAGCATTTTATATTATAGGTAGGGCCCCAACCCCCCTAAATTCAGCCTTTGGTTTTAAACACATAAACATTGATAAATGTTTCTTGCCGCACTGGTTTGACTCTATGAAATTGTTGTAAACATTTTCGAGGCAATTCTAGGGATTCTGGGCCCTCCAAGTCACTCTCTCCAACATGGTCAAATTTAATTATTTTAGCGTGAAGTCTAAATTAATTATATGAATAAAGGCAGTTTAATAAATTCAAGTCCTTTATTTTTTACTATTGTAAAAACAAAATACAAAGCATATTTGTTGTTGCAGTTTACTGTGTCAGTGTTTTCCAGTCCGGTCATTGGGGACCCACAGTCTGTCCACGTTTTTGCTCCCTCTGAGCTCCCTGCCTGCCAGCCAGCAAAAACATGTACTGTCTTTGGGTTCCTGAGGACCCGAATGGGAAACGCTGTACTACGTAATCGGCTGCCCTCAGGGGCCCCCATCCCAGCTCGGAGCCCCAGGCAATTGCATGTCTTGCCTGTCCTGTCGCTGCACCTCTGAACATATGTCACTACGATTGTTCGCACATACAGAAAACAAAGGGGGCAAACACTTCCCATGCATTTGAATTTCACACACAAATGATCCTCTTTCTTCTCAACTTGGTAGAAACCTGGTCTAGCTAAAGGCAGACAAACTTTGAGATGTCCTTATTTATTTGCTTCAAAGCCCTTGTTACCAAGATAACCCATAATAACTGCATTTATGGGCCATTTATTATGTCATCCTGTGCTTCAAAACATGTTTATGGATTATTGCTGCCTTTAACTTAACTTTAAAAGTTTAAAATTTAACTTTAAATATTGTGAAGAAATCCATGCAAATTGTATACCTGCAGTGGTTAACACTGTTGCCTTCTGCCTCTGGGACCAGGGTTCGAGTTTCTGCCTTGGCTCCATCTGTGTGGAGTTTCTATGTTCTCCCTGTGTCATCATGGGGTTTCCTTCAGATTCCCCCCACAGTCCAGAAACATGTTGAGGTTAATTGGCGTTTCCAAATCCCCTATTGGTACGAATGGTGTGTGAGTGAGCCCTGTGATGGGTTGGTGCCCCATCCTGGGTTGTTCTCTGCCTTGTGCCCATAGGCTCTAGACCCCCTACAACCCTGAATAGGACAACTGGTTTCAGAAAATTTATGGAATATAACAGATTCAGCCTATTTTCTAAAAAAATTAATGTTTGAAAACCTTGATGTTATATGTAATTCAAAAGGTCCCCTTTCAAAATATGCTATGAAATGTAAACTCCTATTTTGCAAGTAGTAAAAGCAGGGCATTGTGGTTTGGTAACAAAGAAGAATCCTGTCTGAGGTATAATCTGTCAAATGCTGTCCTTCCCTAAATTGTATTTTTGAAAATGCACCATTGCCTTTTTTTGGAATTTAAATGTCTACACACTGTATTTAAGTCCAGCTTGCTGACTCCAGCACCCAGTTCGTAAACTTGGCAGAATATTCACAGTTCCGTTGGGCCCCTGAGCAGGGCCCATGGCCCCTCAATATGCTCCATGGGCCCTTGATAAATGGCTGACCTTGTGCTCTGACCCCAAACTCAACACCATATACAGTACCAGTCGAATTCTACAGAGGAGAGTTATATATAGAGTGTCACATGACATGACCTGACCACCTGACATAGACACAGTAGAGATGATTTTGGAGGAGTCTGACCAGAGAGTGAAGGAAAAGCGACCATTAAGTGCTCAGCATGTATGTGGGACCTCCTTCAGGACAGCTGGAAAAGCATCCCAGGAGGCCACCCAGTGACACTGGTGTAGAAGAGATAGTAGGGTCAGCCAGTCCATAGAGCAACTGGGGTTAAGGGCCTTGCTCAAAGGCTCAATGGGGGGATCACTCTGCTGACCATGGGATTTGAACTGGCAACCTTCTGAATCTCAATCCACAGAGCTGCCGCCCAGCAAGTTCATTTTTTTATGCGTTTTTGATCTGTGCATAATTGCAAATATGTACTTTTTAGGTTTTGGTGTCTATAATTATTGTAAAATGCAGAGAATAGTACAAATAAACCTTTTTATGGATAGGTGTGTCCAAACTTTTGACTGGTACCATGTATGTGTGTGTCTCTCAAAGGAGAGCAAGACGGGATTTGTGAATAGAAGCATTCCAATGTACCTGTACTTGGTGAGTAGCACATTAAGGCTGTAGTACAACAGGTTGAGTTTTGCACAAAGTTTGTGGGTTCAAATTGCCGGGAATGCACCTAAATTGTAACCCTTTCCTGTAAAGTTGCTCTCGATAAATGTGTCAGATGAATTTGTTGATACAATTTTATCTCAAATTCCTCAGCTGTGACCCTACGCACGTTCGAGATGTTTGATTCATGTGTATTAGGTCAAATATAAGAGCACTGTCTGACTTTGTGTACCAAGGTTAATCTTTTTTCCATTTTTATTCTTTATGAGCAACCAACAACAACCTGCCCATCTCAAATAACACTGTAATGGACTGAGTTGCACTAGTATATATACAATGTAGTCCAGCACAGTTCAAACACTTGAGATATAGCATTTTGAACTTTGCTTAAAAGTTCGGAATTTTAAGTATGAGCGATGAGTGCAATGTAGCTAAAGATGCTATCTTGGTTTTTTTTCATATGCTTCTTGACTTCTTTGCTGGACTTCTCTCCTTGGTAGTGATGAGCCTTTTCCTGGCATCAAGCGGGTCCCACAGGGGCATGGGAGATACTCTGAGGAAGGGATTAGACTGAGTAAGCCTGAGCTGAAGTGCTGTGATGTGTGTATCTCTCTCTCTCTCTTCCTCTGTTCTGCCACATGGCTTGCGTTCCTCTGCACTCAGACACGCTCCGTGTTCTGTGCTGACGGAACCACTTGCACATAACTAAACTAACACTCACAGGAAACATGTCTGGCTTTTAGCATTTAGGTGGCTGAAAGACACACCCACATCTCACACTTATCGTGTAACACGTATTTAACGTGCTAAATCATGCTTCATTGTTACGCACTGCATTTCATCATCTATGCAGTCACCAGATGAACTTCTCCAACATGTCCTGGTTTCCTGGGGGGTGGGGAGGGGGGAGTGAGGGTTAGGGTTAGGTTAGATTTCCCTTGTGCCCTTCCTAGAAGTGTTCACCCAATCACAAAATTTTTTTTTTCTCCTTTCACTTTTGTTTATCCAGTTTGCTCATATAAGACTCTTTACTATAACCAATCTATAAAATATGAGTATAAAAACTGGATTTCTCCCCAGTCATATCAGGCCTGATCTACATGCTAACAGGGTCCACTCTTTTATACTGAATTCACAATTACAATAACTCATGGAGAAATTTAAGTGACATCTTGCAGCAGCGAATCAGTGTGCAACTTAGTAATTAGTTCCTAAACCAGTGCATCGCTGAACAGAGCTAAAGCATTCAGATCCACACAGATTAGTTGTCAGATTTTCTGGTATTAAATTGTGAAGTCCTGAAACCTGAAGCAGAACGGCACAGTAGGGTAGTGGTTAGCCCTGTTGCCTTGCACCTCTAGGTTTGAGTCTCCACCATGGCTCCATGCGTGTGGAGTTTGCATGTTCTCCCCGTGTCATCGTGGGCTTTCCCCTGGGTACTCAGGTGTCCCCCACAGTCCAAAGACATGCTGAAGTTAATTAGAGTTGCCAAATTGTTTGGAAGTGTGAATGGTGTGTGTGCCTTGCGATGGGCTGGCGCCCCATCCTGGGTTATTATCGCTTTGCACCCAAAGCTTTTGGGATAGACTCCAGACCCCTGCGACCTTGCATAGGACAAGCGTCTATGGAAAATGGATGGATGGAACAATAGTCCATGTTTCTCCCATATACATGTAATGTGAATGAATAGGAAATTATATGAAAGATTCATTTCAAGAAATACTTTTATAAAAAATAACTCTTTAGTATAGCTAACCCTTCAAGATATACAGCTAACTTTGTGTGTAGTTAGCTGTGATTTAGCAGAACGCCTCATGATTTTAGCATGAAATCATCTATTTCTGCAAGAGTCTTCAGCTTTGTACTGAATTTCAATCATAAATTAAGCTACCAAAAAGAACAGATAAGGAGGGCATTAAAGGCTTATAAAGACTTGTCTAGAAACAGCTGAGATCAAGCTGATCTGAGAAGCTGATCAAAGGGTAAAACTGATGGATACCCCTGAGAGCCTGCGGACATCTCATTAAAAAGTGATCATATGGTCAGTGTGAGAAGCGTCCAATGGGAGCTCATTTTCAAAGTGAAAGATGGGAGAAAATCTGAGCAAGAAAGTTACACCAAATGAGCATTTATGATAGCATGGCCACAAGGAAGACGTCGCTATGGGATTATAGATAGATAATAACCGACATACCCAAATTCAGTGCATCAGTGTGGCAGAAACAAACAGGCATGTTTTACCAAAAGCAATGATAAGTATTACAACTAGTTCACACTAGAGAGTTCAAGACATAAATAACACATTACTACATAGTTAACTAAGTAGATCATATTTCTGTCAAACAGCAATAATTAACAAAAACAAATTGGTAAAAGGGAAAAACAATAGGGACCATAAATGACAAAATTTATGCTCAATGAACTTATTTAAATGATCATAAAGGAAATGAATATATTTCTGCATATACAGTATCAAGATCTTCAAGGTTTGAATTCAGTACATTTAAAGTTATAAATTTGTCTGGCAATATCTTCTCATTATCTACTAATGCCCTCTTGTTAAATCCCTTAACATCACAAATTATTGCTCAATCTAAAGTCTTAAGGTTAAATGTTTGAAATGATCATTGTCCATTGGGAGAGACATTGTATAAATCTGGGCCAAACACCAAGAGACTGATAAAGCTGGTAAAGAATTGACCCTAAGTACTAGTAACTGCTACCAAAGACATTTACACTATGAAGGTTTGGGATTTGAATACTTAAGTGAAAATGTTTGTTTTTCTCTCTGGTTTTTGCTGACAATTAAAGGGAATCACACTCATTATGGTTCGGAAAAAAAAATGTTAAAATATGTACGGTGTTTTTTGTCATTCTGAAAACCGGAACATCACAAATACGTTTTGCCCGAGCGTTCCAAACATTCAATTATAAATAATTCATACCCGAATGGTGCTGGGTCAGTCTACGTCCTCTCTGAGAAGGAAGCAAAAGGGTCAAGAAGCACCAAACTGTTGGAAGCAGACAAATCTGTCCATGATTCTGTGGTATAGTTCTTATTGCTGCCTTGTGGCTGCAGTTTGGACAGCGCTAAGAGCGATCCATCATCTTGTATGAGGGGTTTTCAAAAGTTCATAGAAAAATATCATTAAAAAAGAACAGTAAAAGACATAAACTTTATTTTTCAGCATAAGCTCCATCAAGGTCAAGACATTTTGTCATGATACCTGCAATTTAGTCCATCCTTAAAGAAACGAGGGTCTTGGGACTTTAACCATATCCATGTAGCCGTTTTTACATCATCAACCGAAGAAAAATGGGTGCCCTTTAAAGATTTTTTAAGATTAGTAAACAAAAAGAAGTCTGAAGGAGCAGTATCAGGACTGGTGAAACTCTTGCAAAACTGCCCTTGTTTGAAGAGAGGAATGAGCAGGACCATTATCGTGGTGGAGATGGACTCTGTGGTGAAGCCTTCCCGGATGTTTTTATGCTAAATCTTTGGCTAACTTTCCCAAAACTCTCATAATAAGCAGATGCTATAGTTCTTTGGCCCTGCAGAAAGTTAACAAGCAAAATGTTTTGATAAGCCCAAAGAACTGTTGCCATGACCTTTGCTCTTGACCAGTCCGCTTTTGCTTCAATTGGACCACATTCACCTCTTGGTAGTCGTTACTTTAATGGTGCTTTGTTTTCGGGATCATACTGGTAAAGCCATGTCTCAGGATGTTGATCCTGCTATGTCCTGCCCATCACTCCGCCTGATCCCCCCCGTCTCCTCGCTAACTAGGCCCTGATGAGTCACACCTGTTGCTTGTTGCTCCTTGTTAATGTTTGTATTTAAGTACCTGTTTGTCTCATCAGCCCCAGTCCGGTCACTGATGTCGCTTCTCCTGTCTGCCTGTGTCCTTCCCCCTACTGGGAGCAACGGTCTTGGGGCCCATTGAGCCATTCACTCAACTGTAATTTTTCAGTCAGAATTGTGTAAGCTGAATCAACTGAGATATCTAGGGTGTTGGCTGTTGTTTCTGCTGTTGGTCATCGGTCCTCCTCAATTAGGGCAAGAACAGTCTGCCACTGTGAGCGTCATCTTCAACATGATCGCATTCATTCTTAAAACGAGGTATCCATTTGTAAATTGCCAATTTCCTTGGGGCATTGTCCCCTTAAATTTTTCCCAGAGCATCTATAATCTCACCATTCTTCCGGCTCCCATTCAGACATGTTATAAATCATTAGTAAGAGTTTGTTTTGGTGTGAAGAAAATTAAATTCATGCATGCTTTTTTCCTAGCATGCATTTTCCCCAAACTTTTTGAAGACCCCTCGTATATGTTTTTTTTTGAGGGGGGGTCTATCCCATTCAGCATGGGGTGCACAGAACACTCATGTTCACAGAAAATGAGCAGAGCAGATCCCAGGCCTTCTTTTAGGTTTGTGAAACCACAGCATCCACAGACAAGAGGCACAAGCTCACCGGCTTGTTCTGACTGATGCCGAGAATGGACAGTCAATGGACCTGTCCAGCAGCTTTTGAATCAAGTTGTGTTTCACCACCTAGAAACATCTCCTTCTGCCCAAGGTGATTCTGTCCTATCTGAGCCAGGATCTGTCACCCAGGAAATCCTGTTTTGGCTAAAAATCCTAAATGTTTTCACACCTAGAAGCTATATACAGTACCAGTCAAAAGTTTGGGCATGCCAAGTTGCTTACAAAGGAGAGTGATAGAGTGTCACATGACATGACCTAGGCACCTGACCTAAACACAGCAAAGATGGTTTTGGAGGAGTCTAACCAGAGAGTGAAGGAAAAGTGATCAATAAGTGCTCAGCATGTATGTGGGACCTCCTACAGGACAGCTGGAAAAGCATCCCAGGAGGCCACCTCATGGAACTACCATGAAGCAGATTGTAGGGTCTTGCTCAAGGACCAAATGGTGGGATTACTCTGCAAAACTGGCAACCCTCTGAGTCCCAACTCACAGAGCTGCCCCCACCCCCAACAAGTTTTTTTTTGTTTAATACTTTTTTGGTCAGTGCATAATTCCATATATGTTATTTTATAGTTTTGATGTCTTTATAATTATTCTAAAATGTAGAGACCAGTACGAATAAACCTTTCTATGGGTTGGTCTGTCCAAACTATTGACTGAAATTGTATATGCACATATCAGCTTCACACCTGGTTACTGAACTGTGGATCATAAGGCATGACTAGATGAGCCAAAATACTAGGCATGACTAGATGAGCCAAAATACAATGCTGCATTAACTAAAATCCCCCAAGAGCAGAAGTACCATACCTGATGCCAGTCAGGAAATCCTCCAGGTAAAACCATTGTAGCAGAAACAGCTGGCACTGTTTAATGTAAGACTGCAACAACATATCTGTAGCCAGACGTTTACACTTGTACATCAACCTCATTGAGGTTAATCCCTCCTCTTCTCTAAACTGAGCTAATCTCTGACAGATATCCCTGAGACTTAATCATTTCTACAGCCATAATCCACCAAATATTTAAATATACAGCCTCCAAAACACAGCACAATTTTTTGTTTCACTTCTGTTTCATTTCTGAATTTATTGGTGTATCTCTGTGAATTATATATTTTTCCTCATTAATAAAGGGCTTCTTCCTTGCATTATGGGACTCCAGTCCTGCTTCTCAGAGCCTGATACAAACTGTCCTAGCAGTGCACTTCACACCTGCAATTAAAGTTTCCCATTCCTTTTGAAGGTCACTTGATATCATCCTACAATTTTTGAGAAACTATCAGGTAAGTTGACGGTCATCTCTGGCATTAGAAAATAACTTCCATCGTGTAGCTGGCTTGATTCTGGTCATTCCCAGTGTCTCCTGCTTCACCTTATTCTTGTACTGCAATCTTAGAAGTTTGAGCCAGGAAGCAGCCTTCTGCCAGTAGAACCACGATTAAACCAGGATTTTAAAATGCAGATTTGTTTTAAAATATAGAGTGGTCTCTTAATTTTTTCAGCTGCTGTATGTATATCATTGACATCTTTGGGAGTTTGAGACTGCATTTTATGAGTCATCCTGTTTACCTCATTCTACCTACCTCTGTCATGTCATTTGTATATGCTCTACCTACAAATGTCAGCTTCAAGAAAATCACAGCACTGTTAAGCAACAAAGCTGGAATTAGATATACCATACCTATCGCTTTAAGAGGTCCTCGTCGGTACTGCATGTGCGAGAAGGGGAGGAAAATTTGGTGTGTATTTGTGTAAGTGACAGACAGTGGGGGAGAGAGAGAGAGGGAGAGAGAGAGAGAGAGAGAGACGTCCGAGTTCACCGAAAGAAGGGGAGTATTCAGAGAGTAGCATTTGGTAGGGAAGCTAGAGAAGGAAGGGAGGAGAAGAGAGAAAAGAAAAAAGACGGGACGAGAGAGATTTTAAAGCTGGTTAATTTAGTTTTTATATTACATTGAAGTGTACCATAGCTTGTTAGATACAGATTTTGTATTATCGTAGTTGGTCATTTTTTAAAATTACTTAATTGAATAGACTGAAACCGAGCGCCTTAGGCCATTCCTACAACCCGAAAAAGAAAGACTCAAGACTTAAAAAACATCACCGGTCACTTTTTAATTTTAGCTAAGTAAGAAGATTATTGGAAGAGAAAGAAAGCATACAAATCAACAGTTTTTGTGCAAGATTTTTACGCATATATTTTTATATAACAACGAAACATCAGGACTTTGTAAATATCTGAACCGCTATTTTCTAAGGTTACAACAATAAATTATTGAAATTGTAGAAAGTTGCCAAATGCCATGCAAATCAGTGACAGAGGAACAATAACATATTGTGCTATTAGGTTTTAAATAGGTTTAGAAAGATCTCAAAGACGGGGAAGACAAGAGTGCATCCCAAATCTCTCCCGGAGCTCCTTGTGGATATCAGTGGACTATGGCAGCAATAACTAGCCCGGAATCGAGCCCACAACCCCGAGTGTATTTCCAGACGCCACCCGGTACCGATGAAACCGAAGTTCCGGTTCGGAAACAAGGACGTGTCACCGTGAAATACGATCGAAAAGAACTGAGAAAAAGACTGAACCTGGAAGAATGGATTATCGACCAGCTAACTGATCTATACGACTGTGAGGTAATACACATTAGTCTTTACACAGGCTTAGTATTATCGATCAAATGATTACTATAATAAGAAATCTACACATAGCCAACTGAATCTTTTCGGACATAAAGTGGTTGCTTCTCCTAAAATAGTTCTTGTTTTAATATTATTGTTACTTTTTGGCAAACATTGATTTCGGAGCGCCATCTCTGAAATATATAGGCTATATTTCTATGATAAGCATTATTGTGCTGTACCGGTGACATTGTTTTTATAGTCATAATCACGATTAGATTAACGCCATCATATTTAAAATGTCAAGCGGAATGGGTGGTGTGTTCATGAATTGACCTACATTCTGGTCCTTGTGTTTGGACTTGAGCAGTGTAGCATTCAGGGTGACCAGATACTGTATTTGTCTTATAGCTGCTCGGTGGAGTCGGCGTTAAAACAATAGGTAAAAATAAACCGCAAAGATCAACGAAAGAATCTAATTCGCCTTGAGCGCTATGTAAGCTATGAATTAACAAGCCACCTTAATTGATTTGCATTAATTGAAACAAAAGATTGCTTCATTTTGGAACTGGAGCGAATGGTAACCATAAATGCATTTAAAATGGAAAATAATGCAATGATTAATTGGGGGAATCAGATGACTGTGGTTAATTATCAAATCCACAAATGAAAATCGATTAATGAAGTCAAATATGTTACGATCAGATTAGCGGGGAGTTAAAGACCGGTAGTTGTGTGACAAAAGAAAGAAAAGAACATGTGGCGAGGCGTTTTCTCCTCCCCCTCCCGTTTTATCTCGGTGCAGTATTGTACAGTGCACAGCTGACCTTCTATAGTCTATATCTCTTTATTTCAATCAGTTCCTTTAAGCCGTTTACCAGGTTCACGCCATTTACCTTTACCCAAAACCCCAAGGTAACAATAGTGAGAATACCTCGGCATTTAATGACAATAACCAATTGTCAAAATGTTCGTGTAATAATGCGATAATTATTCAACCGGTTATTGTGCGAGTGGGGAAGTCGGTCGTTTGCAATGATGGCTCCAGGAAAGAGAGGAAAGGTACATGTTTTTTTAAAAGCGGTTTCATTTTGTTTGGGGTTGTGTGTGAGAGCCTGGGCATATTCTGCAGCTAGACTGGCAGGGAAGCGTTAAAAAGGCGAGGCGTGGGCAGAGTTACGGGCCAGACCTCTCTGTCCAGCAGACGCGAGTTTGCGCCTACGGAGCGGAATGAGACGTGGTCAGCAAACAGGGGAGGGAACGAGGGAATGTGGAGAGGGCGGAAAATAGAGCGGAAAAAGAAAGGAAGGAAGAAAGAAATATGAGGCACGAGGTGTGGTACGTTAAAGGGAGGAATACACGTGGAGACACGTGTTCTGCACAATATGACTGGAAGTGTTTATCGAGTCAGTATCGAGTTTCCCGTTAAATGAAGTGAGAAAATATTTATAAGGGGAATTAAGAAGGCTACATCTTTTTAGTAATTATAAATGAAAAAAAAAAACGAAAAAGAATGCGCGGAAAGACCAATGAAAGAGTGTATTTGTCACGAACTGTATTTTGAAATTATATTGGTGTTAAATTATAATTAGGCAAAACGTGGATTTGGAAGTGTTTGGACACCTTTAGAA
>JAODLD010000002.1:24764808-24786421 GCA_026781065.1 Mormyrops boulengeri | reverse complement strand
CTGTGAATCATGGTTCCTATCTCCCTTCTCATAAGGACCATAAGCATACCGTCATGGTTAATCACAATGGAAACCAAGCAGACTCCGATAAGCAGTGATTCTGAATGTTTGCTATGCTAATAATCCACAGCTAGCCTGTTTATAGAGGCTCTTACTCTTTTTTCAGCCCCAGTTATGTAAAGACGTCCAGATTGTATATCTCTAAGGCTGCTGTTCGGTATTAGGCTGCAAAGAAAACACTGGCTGAAAACATCCGATGATCAAATTGATGAGCTGATGAACATTTATCCTCTGCTTGTCTGTTTCTGTCATAGTTCCCGTCTGCATCCCCACCCCCCAGCCACCCCCCACCTCTCACACACCTCTCTTTGTTAATCAGTTCCTCATCCATAGTCATGCATTAGATAAAGTGATTTGAATACCCAGCAGCCTTTTTTAAGCAATCGCATGCCCCCGCCCCTGTCTCAGTCATTTTCTTTGTTTGATAATAGCTTATACCGACTTATAGGTGTGTGCCTCAGCATGGTTAGGACACTGTACCTGTACCTGTGATTGGTTACTGGTTTAAATCCAAAGGTTGGCAGAGTGATTTCACCCTAGGTCCCTCGAGCCCTTATCTCCCTATTACCTCACGGACTGGCTGAACCTGCTTTCTGGGAAAAAAATGAATGTTCCCTTAGATAAAATCACCAGCTAGGTAAATAAATAATAATCTCAATATAAGTAAACTGTTCTTCTCTTTGCCTTACAGTTACTTCATCCTAGTAACTGACAAATGGCATTGAAGTTACACTGCATTACACAAGTGTTATGCCTGGACTAGATCCAGCAATCCTTCAGGTACACAGCAAGAGACAAAATATTCTTACATTATTGTATTCAGCACTACTGTTCTGTAATGTGAATAAGATGACCCCCACCCCCAGTTGACTTTGAGTTAAATTCTCTCACACATCTTATGCATCTTATTCTGTGACTAGTGGACACTTCCTCATATTGTATTCTGTCACTTTCAGGCATTCCCTAACCTTTTATCCTGTAACTTGTGGATGCTCCTTCACATCTTACTCTATGATCTGTGGACGCTCCCTAACCTTTTATCCTGTGACTTGTGGACCATCCCTCACATCTTACTCTGTGACTTGTGGACACTCCCTAACATCTTTTTCTATGATTTGTGGACACTCCCTAACATCTTTTTTCTGTGACTTGTGGACGCTGCCCAGCATCTCATTCTGTGACTTGAAGACATTGCCTTACATGCTCACTGACTCCTTCATGCACATCGACACTTCCTGGCTGACTGGCTGCTTCCTTATGCTGGCTTTGGCCGCCTCGCTCCCACTCTTTCACCCTCTCACAGTGTTGTGCTTATTCCCCTGTCCCCACACGTGCTCATCCCTTGTTCCTGTAGCTAATCCCTTCACATTCTAATTAGCTCATGCTAATATTCCCCCGCTTCAGTGTGGGGGAACTGAACGCAAGGATGGAGAGGGGCTGGCTTTCCATTGATGCCGAAACCGCGGTGCTGCTGAGATTCCCATTGCGTGCTCTTGCCCGCCCGCCGTTGGGTCTGCGCCGGTTCGCTCTCTACGTGTGCGGTCGCGCTGCATTTCATTAAACGATGCAATGCAGCTGCTGCGTTTCTCACTGCCTCGTCAGTTGGGTTTGGCTTTGCTCCCTGAGGCATTGTCTCATCGTCCAGCCTGCTGATTCTCAGTTTCCTGTCGCGATTTGTGTCCTGGTTGACTGCTGTTTTGTTTAGCATTACTGGCCAAAGGAAGCAAGGTCATACCTTGGGGGGTGGGGATGAGGTTGAAACTTGTGATTTTGCTGCTGCAGGAAGCAAAAACACTCATACTGAACTACAGAGAAACCCGCAGCTGAAGACCAGACAAATATAAGCGTTTGAAGGGGACTCTTTCTGCACCTTTACAGTTTTGCGAGCAAAGCACACGAGTGTCGACATGCTTGTCTTCTTCACAATCGCACTTTCTTCTTTACCTCCGTCATTTTCGCCTCAGCCTTCCTGTGTATGTGCCCCCCCCCCCCCTTCCAGCAGACCGGTTACACATGGTGTCCACATGTCCTGCAGAAATCCCCTCCCTCCCCCAAGTAGCACATGCCGGTCACTCTGGCTTGCTCACACACACACACACACACACACACACACACACACACACACACACACACACACACACATATGCATGGACGCGCATGTTTTTGTTAATGTCTTTGTGGGGACTCTCTGTTTATTTCTATGGACAAACCCTTAATCCCAACAATGACAACCTTAACCCCTACCCAGCCGTAACCTTAACCATAAGTAACCAGACTAAATACAAGCTATTTAGTGTTTTTGGATTACATTCACAAATCGTTGTGGTGATCTGAAAAATGGTCCCCACAAAGTCAAAATAACAGGTTTTTATCACATTGTGGGGACCAAAGAGTATGTATACCTGGACCACACACACACACACACACACACACACACAGACACACACACACGGTGCACTTAATTCCAGGAATGTTTCAGTTTCCTAACCTCTCACATCTGCCTAGGTCATGCGTCACCCCCCCCCCCCCCCAACCTCCCTTCCTGTCTTTGAGCTTCTTTAAGGGAGTCCTCACTGATTCAGGGTTCAACTGCCGTTCCCCTTTTGCTCTGTAGTCCTCTGTACTTGCATAGGCAGTCTGCTGAAAAGAGCTTGTGCCAGCGTGTGTGTGTGTGTGTGTGTGTGTGTGTGTGTGTGTGTGTGTGAGTGTGTGAGGCGCTGTGCTGGCATGTTTCTGAGCGCGTTTGTTTAGGGTGTGTGGCAGTGGGCTAGTGGAAGGGGCAGGTGCCTTGACAGCTGCCGGGGCCTACCGTTAGCCGGGAGGGGGGGTGGGTGATATGGAAGAGGGGGAGAAAGCAAGGGGCGGGAATGGAAGAGAGAGCAAAGGAGGAAATACGGAAGGAATGGGGCCATAAAGGAGGAGATAAAAATCAGTGAATAAAATATATCTATATTTTGTTTATTGAAGTATATTGATTGAGCAGTTGCTGACACAGGTTGTGTATCAAAGAACGTTTCAGTTTGTTGGTGTGTGGAATTTTAAGCACTGGTTTTCACTTTTGTAGTATATACATAAAAAAAATAGTCCATAGAAAGTCAAACATAAAAGGCTGTGTGTCTCTGTGTTACAGAGAGGCTTGGGGGCTATCCAGAAATACTGCAGTCATCAACAGAGAAAGACAGAGGGAGAGAGAGAGAGCGAGAGGAGAGAGAGAGAGAGAGAGTGGGAGATGGTCCAGCCTATCGTGTTCATAGAAGGGGGGAGGGGGAACAGAGTGATGCTAAGCCAGGCATTATTGAAAATGATAATTTTGCTTTTTATGGAAAGTTAAGACAGACAGAGAGTGACCAAAAATGGGGGAGACGAGGGGGAAAGAGGTCAGTTTTTGCAGCATGGGTAATTAGAGGCTTCAGGAGCCAAAGACGCTTTGGTATTTTTAACTTTGGGGAGAGGAACAAGAGGAGAAAGAGAGAAATGTCCAGCAACACGAGGAAAGACAAAAAAGACAAAAATACAGGAGGACGGCAGAGAGAATGAGTAATTCTGATGCTGGCATGCACTTACTGAGCATGAAGTGGAAATACGCAACAAAAATAGAATAGAGCCAGTGAGCTGAAACACCACTGTTAACAGCTTGAAGTTATTATTTATGTTCATTGAAAATGAGAGTCCTGTCTGTGGATATCAGTACACTTTATAAGTGTTTAAATCCCAAGGCAGGCTCTAGGCGTGAAACCTAATGGGCCACAGGAATGAATCATTCCGTACTGCTTCTAAAAAGGGAAGCTACACAGTCCTATGTAAAATTCAGTGGAGGTGGTTATTTTAATTTTGACAGAACCTGCTTTAATACAGCTGACGGCACTACTATACTCCTCAGGCATACGACATCAGCATTCCCAGGAGTAGTGACTGAGCTGAAATATGAAACTGTTTACTGGACGTTGTCCAAATGTAGTCTTGCGAATAAAATAGTGTTTGCGTTAGCAGTACCAGTGATTCTGGGCTGCAGAGTTTGCAGCTGCTGTGTTGTGGAGTTCACCAGTTCAGCTTAGGAATCAAAAGGTCTAATAAAATCAGATACCTGTGTAACTCGGTGACTGACGCTTGTATTGTAATTGATTTGACTTATATTGCTTTATAAGTTTGAAATTCTATTCAAAGCAGGGAAGAATTTTAGAAGAAAATGAACTTCGCTGTTTAAGTGTCATAGAAGCATTTAAGGACGAGAGAAACTTATTAGACAGTACTCTGAGGTAGGGTCCATAACTATTAAATATGGTATCTGACACGTAAAGTGTCAGCCCTGGGATTCACTTCGGTCTGGTATTTGTACTGGGGACTTGACTTTGGGCCACAGAGACACCATTGTTCTGCAGAAGAAAGCAGACAAGTGAGTAGATAAGACAAAACCAAATGTTTTGCTCCCCGACAGGAAATGGACGGTCTTTTTTACTCACTCGTTCCTTACGTTCACGTGTGTTCCAGGAGGAGGCCATCCCAGAGCTGGAGATTGATGTCGACGAGCTGCTGGACTTGCCCAGCGACGAGGATCGGGCTTCCAGGGTCAAGGTACAGTCCTCACCCTGGGATTTTGGGAATTCCTGTGGTCACACTGGAATCTGATCTGTTCCCCTGTGGTGGATCACTCTGTCTGAATAGGTGTCATGTGACAATGAGCGTTTTGGTTTCTGAAAGGCCTCTATATGAATTGTTTTTCCCAGGAAGTTTCCTTAAAAGCAGAAGCTTAGGGCACGTTGTCTTAAAATGAAGCCATATTAACCGCCAAAGTTACACTTACAGTCTTAGCGGTGGTAGAATTCTCTTGGATAAAAATAAATATGACAGCTGAATAACAAAATAACATTATTGTACTTTTCTGTTGCTTTTCAGGACTTGCTGGTAGACTGTTACAAACCTACTGATGTGAGTTCAAAGCTACCGTTCACTTTTTAATGTCTGTTCTGTTCATTTGCACTGTACAAGATTTAGATCATCCAGAGAGAAAGTATTTAGGTGGTAAAAATAGTAGAGTAGCAGCATCATGGGAAGCATCCAAAACGCACTGAATCATCATAAAGGGTGTGTGCTCGTCAGGCCTTTGAGGCTGATGGCCTTCTCTCTGTTGCCCCCCTCCCCCTCCCTCCTCCAATCCCACAGGACTTTGTGACCGAGCTTCTGGACAAGATCCGAGGCATGCAGAAGCTCAGCACCCCTCAGAAGAAGTGAACGCCCGTCCCTTGGTCTCCCTTTCTCCCCGTGGCTCCACGGCGTTGCTCCTACACGGGAGGGGGGGCGGCGGGAGGACGGGTGGGCGGCCGGGTGCTGCAGTGGTTCCCATAACCCCCTGTGCTGAGTGGGAGGAGTCGAGTGAGGAGTCCAGCCAATCAAATATTTTGAGCAGGGTTTTTTTTTTACGTTACCTCGTCTCATTTTTATTTGTTTGAGGGAATACGATGTGTTTTGATATCTATCTCTATCCTTATATATCTATATACTATACGTCTATATATGGATGTATATACATATAGATTTTTTTTATAGAATGCTGACATAAAAGATTAAAGTGTTGCAATGGGCAAAGGACTGGTTCCAATCCATAATTCATACAGTACTGTATAGTTTGCAGACTCATCAGTTAGACCCCGCAGCCATGATCAGTGTACTAAAATCACACAGTTAGATAGGGGTGTCAAGACTGACATGGTCTTGTTTTATTTATTTTTGTTATTTTTTAAACTGCACGCAGCAAAGGGCTCCTTAAAGACATGGTGATGTGTTTATTAGTAGACTGATGAATTGCTGGGTGGAGGTTTGGGTGTAGCAGATGCGAGGCCGGGGGGATTAGTTTCACCTCTCCCTCATCATGGACTGTCGTTACACCTTCGTTGACGACAGCTGAGGGCCATACACTCACCTTCTTCCTAACGTTCAGTAGGGGTGCTAATGAGTGAGCACCTGCAAACTCAACCTGAGTGCCACCACCTTACCAGGCCGAGGTTCTCAGTTCCACCTTTGCTGGTTGGGTTTGAAGGGGTTCTGGTGAGACGGCAACCATGGTACCAAAGTGCAGCCAAATGAGGCCATGATGTACATTCCACAAGTCGGCGATTTTGTCCAGCTGAGCTAAATGCTAAAGCTGTACATGAGGCCACACTAAAGGTACTAAAGAGGTGTAGAAATGTACTTGAGCCATAGAGGAGTTCTGGTACCGGCACATGCAGTCTCAGGTTCCAGAAGATGATCAGACTGAGTTTGCTAAAGCACACAGGACTCACCCAGAACTCACAAATTCCATCGCATATTCACTGTACTAATATGAAATACAACTCAAGGAGTATATTTAAAATAGTGGTCCAATATAACAGATTTATCCATCATTATTTATGCAATTCAATACATGCATTAAGCTACATAAATCGAGGAAGCAATAACAGAAGTTTATGTTGAATTGCACATATTTTGCATACGTTTCAAATATAATCCTTACATTTTTGATTTCATATTTTTACAAAAGGATGTGCATAGAGGGTGGACAAACATGACAGTGGTATGAATTAGGGGGCTGTTATGACCACAGACGCTGTGTGCACATTACGATTACTCAAATATGCTGGTCAATGTACTGTATGATTTCTGTACAGCTTCTAAGCTTGTAAAATTTCTTGTTATTTTTTAACACATTTGGTTTGAAAAAAGGCATTAGAACAAATGGTATAATCTAAATTATTACACATTTTTACTGAGTGGTTTGTTCTTTTCAGATTCAATTATTATGTTATTTGGCATTTTAAAGACAAGACGATACTTTTAGTTTGTTTCTGTTGTAATTCAATGATTTAACTTTTTTTCCTTTCGAAAAAGCGTCTGTGGTGTGGAGGTTTATTATGAGAGCATAAGTAAACAATTATCCAGCTGAAGAATTGTAAATCGTATTTAACAGTAGCTAAGGCAATTTGGAGTTCTTATAAACTCGTTTCGTTGTGCCACTCTTTTGGTGTGGACATGTTTGTGCTGTTTGTGGTATCAGGCCCCTTTGAGAAAAGTATTGTTCATAAATTGCGAACAAAAACTGCCAGATGAAATGTCCCATAGCATCTGCAGAACATTGAGAGCTGCTATATGTTTAATGAAAGTATGTACCTTGGTGTCTGCCCAATAGTGCCATGATAAACAAATCCATTGTTTATTCATCGCCAGTTATTCTGATTTGTAGCTGGCCTGATCCATTGGCTCTGTTTATGAGTCAGCTGTGCTATATCTTCCAGTGGCTTCAGAGGATGGTTGTGAAGGTACATGTGAAAGATCGCATGCTTATAAACACTCAGGGTCTTTGAGGGTTCTTGTGTTCGCCGACACCCACCCACTCTCCCTCACACACATAAATCCCCATCCCATTAATCCCAACTCTTTTAAATTTGCAAATAGCAATTGTGCTATTTTGTACTGGTGCCCTGTTATACATGCTTGAGCCAATCAGAGATGAACACATGCATTAACAGTAACAAGAAAATGCAGTGTGCCAGTATTACATCTCTGCAGTGTCGCGGCCTAATCCCAGCCAATGCGCCCTAACTCAACCCGATCCACAAACAGAACCGAAGGGGGTCTCCATGGTGATATTGAGGGACTGTAAACTCACACCCGCTGGCACCTTCCCAAAGGGCTCCAACCTCCCCTAATCAGAGATACTGATGTCTAACTGGTGCTTTGCGACTAAGTAGGGGACCAACTGCAGCCTGAAGCAGAGATCAGTGCCACTGAATGGAGTGGAGCCATCTGAAGAGCATAGTCGGGAAATTTATCAGGACTTACCCCTACCTTCTCTCAGGCCTCCCTTTGGCCACACCCACCCTCTCTGTTCATTTTCGGTCTCGCTCTTGTTCCAGCACTCTTAAACAGATGTTGCCTTAGGTTTTACTGGTTTTATTTATGTTATGGAAACCAAAAGGAGCAAGACATTCATCTATAAAATGTAACAAAAAAAGAGGCGTACACGGTATTACGGAAGCTTCTGAAAACAATCGTCACTCTTGTTACCAATGCTTGTGACAACCATTACATTTTTAGGAGAATGGATAGAGATTAGATCTCTTTACAGTTTATTGTTAGGTGCAATTGTTCACGATTTATATGAATTGATCAGTTTTTCCAGTGTTTTCCAGATAGTGCTGTCATATTTTTTTTTATTGTACTTCAAAAACAAAAAAAAAAATTAGCACCTGCTGTCTAGGGTTGTGTTTGAAAAAAAACATCTTCATGTAGCAAAATTTACTGTCCTGTTTCCCAGTTTTGTTACGATTTTATGCAACTTTAATAAAAAAAAAGATGCTGAACTCTAGCTATCGTTCTTGTGTCTCATTGTAAGCTAACGTGGTACGAAAAATAGGATTTGGTGGCTGCCTTCTGATGTCACAGCTTTTGATATGATAGAGACAGAGATCCTCATTCTAATTGAAATTCCGGCAAACCGCTGGAGTGTAGTGTGAGTGTAGTCTCATACAGTTTTTCTCAAACTGGTCCTCAGGGACCCACAGATGGTCCACATTTTTGCTCCCTCCTAGCTCCCTGCCAGACAGTCCACCTTTTAGGGAGCTGGGAGGGAGCAAAAACGCAGACCATCTGTGGGGAGACCAGGTTGGAAAACACTGGTCTAGTGCCTGCCGGGTGAAAAAGTCATGTGGAAAATGTCTTGGAGATAAATTTTTGCCACATTGAATGGCCAAACCCAGCTGAAGATTAAAAAATAAAGAAGAAAAACATTATCGCAGATGAGCTTTGAGGATTTAATGACAAGTGAAAGGAAAAACTGCCACAAGACACCAAAATAAACACCATAAACTGACAAAAAAACTCCAGTGACTGTCTTGCTGTGGTAACGATGTGCTGGGGTGGGTACTGGCCCAGGACATATGGTGGTCCTAATTAGCTACATGCTGCCTCTTGTAAGACGCCAGTTGATGAAAGGCAGTTGGGAGGTTCAAAGCCTATTTATCAAGCTTCCCTCCCTCTCCCTCTCATCCTCTAAGCCACCTCAATTCAGCTTTGTCATAAAATATAAAGGTCTGTAACTTCTGATTCCAGCTGGCAAGTTCAGCCAGCCCTGACAATGAGATTTTCATGTGACCAGTATTGATGATAACCATGGCTTACAAACTACCACCCCACCAATTTCCAAATGAATCAACACCTTTGGCGGTTATAATAAATGAAAGATGACATTTGAGCTGAATGAAGTCAACAACTTAAAGGCCAAAAATCAGTTAAAAATATTTTATAATGCATGTTTAATTGGATTTGAGAAACTGTCCATCCTTGCTTAAAGTAAATATAAATATAAATTATTGTGCTTAACAAAGTTTCATCAAGATTAATGTAATGATGTAGTTCAGAAGCCAAGTTCAGCTTCAAAAGTCTATTTTAAACTTTGCACCGTTTGACAAGCTTCCACATTAAGTGTTTCATGGAACAAAATAAAATTAAGTAAATATAAAACGAATTAAATTAGATTACCCGTGTTTAGTACAGACTATTAGGAACAGTTTAGAAACAGCTGCACACTAAAGTAAAAATGAAAAAACTTGACTATTGGAGCATGTTCTCTACTATTTGAAAATGAGTATGGCACCACCTGCAGGACAGACTAAAAACAGCAATTGCAAGGTTTCAGGAACTACATTAAGAATTGTAAATAAGACCACAGCTTATAAACACTGAGTAGTATACTTCAATAAGTGCTCTTAAGAGCTTAACTTCCTGTTTAGCTCCATCAACGTAACTGAACTAAGAGGCACATTGACTCAACACTTTATGACAACAATATATGGTGAAATGGCAACAGTAACTATTAAACAACATAATTCAAACAACTGCTGCAACTACAAAGTGGTTTACTTTCCATATAGACTGTAGTGAATTAAGAGCTTTCACAAAGAGTTTAAGGTTACTTCTCTCTAATTGTCTGCCAGGTAGGTGTTTTATTGCATTTTGCACCCTGTAAATGCAAAGCTGGTGAACAGAAATTCTAAGGCAGAGCTTGTACTATACGGGCCAATACAAATTCAATTTATTTTTACATGGCGACATACACAACAGAATTGCTACAAGTAGGGAAGAAAAAATATTTCTGGGGGGTCCAAGATCAACTGACTGCCCAACCCCCTTGGGCATGCTGACATTATAGACAGAGAAAGAGGGAGGTCGTTGCTAAAAACAAGGTGTAAAATGGGGTCAAGGTCAAAGCCAAAGTCCGTCAGTGAGTCAGTATGTTTTATTTCTCTATTCCTTTGTCACATATGATCTGATCGAGTTTGGTATCCTGACTGCTTCTAATGCAGTTTGTTACTCTGTTAACATTCTGAACTCGATGGAGTAGTGTTTTCTGTGCTCGGTGCCAGCTATCGACCTGCAGGAAATGCACAGGTACAGTAGATACCTTGAATGAAGTTCATAAAGCCTAAAACATTATTGGTCGGATACTGTCCAGTGCTGAGGAAACTGGATGAATTGCTTTCCTCATGCATAATTTGCGTGTGAGCGTGTGTTGTGTATGTGCCCTGTGGACTGCAAGTCCATCCTAGATGTACTCCAGCACTCTGTCCTGCACTGCCTGGGATAGGCTCCAGACCCCCTTTCTTCCTAAGCCTGGAAGGTCTGCAGACCTGGCAAACTTTAAGCAGCACTTTGACTCAACATGAGCTTCGCAAAATGGAGGCTCTTTTAATGCTGAATCCATAACAACTTCTCTTTTTCAAAGATATACGGCTATTAAATATTTTTACAAACAAATGAGAGAGGACAAATTATCATGTAAATAAAACACAGAACCTCCTTTAATAGTGACAGCTTTGAATATGATAGATACCTGGACCATAATATTTAAAATACAGCAAGACTCAAAAATACTCTAAGCTGCTTTATTTAGTACGACAGCTATGATTCCGCGTGCAATATGAAAGACTTTTATTTTGAAAACGGGACCGAAAGACCGGAAGCTATCAGGAATAGCGAGGGAAATCTTGATCCTGTTCGGTGAATCGATTCCGTTGAGTTCGTTCAACTGCTCATTCGCTTCCGTTCGTCAAGGTTTATGGGTTCCGCTTGGATATTTCTCCGTTGGGAGTGAGGGATTTAATTTTAATAAAATGTATTTATTACATTTCAGTTTACTTAAACAGATTATATATTTATTGTATTTATATATTCAAAATGCAGTAAATTTCCTGTATTTTATATATGAATTTTTTATACATTAAGTTACAATAAGTTAATTAATGTATCTGCTTTGCGGACTCTTTCAGACATCTCCACATCATTACACCAGTAGGTGGCGAGAGGGATTCTCAGAATGGTGTATTTCACTCATGGATGAACTGAACGATGAATCACAATCATTGGAAGAACTGAAAAGAATCAGCGCAGTGACCCAAATTTCTTTCAGTTAAAGGTTCGATCAAAAACAACAGAATATTACAACAAACTAACGCTTAAGTGTTTGTGTCGACTTTAAATAGCATTGCAACCCGACGGTTATTCTATTCAGGATCGTAAACGTTAACGTATAGCCCAAAGCCAAACTACCACAATCTTAAGGATAAACGAATGGACGTAAATAAACAATGGCCAACTGGCATGTAGCTGGACGGGACGGGATGGCTGCAGGTCCAAAGGGTGTTCCTGGTGTTGTCAGTACCGGTCCCTATCGATGTGGCGCCCTAGACGAGCATTACCACCAGCGCCCCCCGCCCAAGCCAAATTGAAATTAGCTAGGAAGTTGGCGCCCCATCAGAAGCTGGCGCCCTAGGCGGTCGCCTATGTCGCCAATAGGATTTAGTGGCCCTGGAAAAAAATCCAATACCCAGAAGTACGCAGTTAGCAAATCAAACAATATATTATACGGACGAAGTTTATGATGAAACGTAATCGCAACAAAAATAAGCCTAAAATGTTTTCGTTTGTTACATTTATTTTTTCCTATTGTGTCTAGCGAAACGACGAACTGCACAGCATGACTTTATACTAAAGGTTAACTTGTGACGTAGGCTATTACTTATTAGGTCTTCGGAGACTCACTATTACTTTCATCATTACGTATACGTAAAAATAATAAGTGTAAGTGTAACTGTATTTGGTTTATTAGCAGATTATCAGACAGAACCCAACTTAAAACGATTGCCCTAAGACTTGGCCTACAGAGCATAATAAACCCAGAAGCATTTTCACCTGCGCTGTGGATGCCGATTGTGTCACGTATCTCAGTGAGGGACTTTTACTGGTTTACTGGGCATCAGAGGCCGCCGTTGATTGGTTACAATAACGTGGTTAAGAGTCCAGTGAAGTAACATTGTAACTGAGGAAGTGAGAGACTTTTATTCCCGAAGAATTCATCTCTACACTGGTCTTTGTAGGCGAATTCTTAAGTTAATAAAGGTAGGAGCAGTCGGTGTGTTTATATACTTTGCATAACGTATGGTCCACAATTTTACCCGTCGTATAGCAATAACCCTTGTATAACGCAAAATGGACATTAGCATTATTATCACGAACTGTTAGCTACAGTGAATTGCACGATCTAGCGTTAAGTATATTCATAAATGTGAGAAACTAACCGTCAGTTTGATTGTTATCACTTTGTTTCGATGTATAACCAAATGGGAAATGTTTCTCAATGGTTTGTACTGTCCCATATGTGCAAACACGTAAACGAAAGTAAGTATATCGGGCTGATTAGATGAAATGATCACTTTTTGTTAATCGCGTGTTCCATACGCGCTTTTAAACATAAAATATATTTAAAATTTCCAAAAATGAAGTTGTAACTTTGTGTTTGCTCATGACCCTGTTTCCTGTTAGCGGCCTTACGGACAGGGACTTTTATTGTCATCTCCGCAAGGAGTCAGATCATATCTGAAACGCAGTACATGGTGCAGTGAGATGCTGGCAGTAAAAGTTAGTTTAATTATAAAGTGTTTACCGGTCTCGCGGTACATTTTAAAGGTGATTTAATCATGCATAGCCTCGCATCTCTGATATATTTGAAGGACATCGTGGTACGTACCGTAAGATGTAGGAGGAACTGCCACATCGTTATAGTACTTTGGTTTTGGCCTGTTGTATAATTAACGACGCATTCGTTTGCTTTTTAAGAGCCATATTAAATATAGTTATAATTCTGGTAATATTGGTAATTGTAGCGTTTTATTTTTGCGTTGTTATGGGGTATTCGTTTTTTACTTTTAGGCGAACTGCAGTACTAATAGTACCTTGTCTTGTGATCTGTTTTATATCGGGAAAGGGGGGTAGTGGGTATTTTGAAGTTTAATTGTAAATCCGTTTTAACAGCGCAGTTCCTACCCACCACTTGCTGCCACTCACTTTGTCCTACTAACAATGAATCTCTTCCTCAGTTTTTTTTTTTTTTTTTTAAATGTCAGGTTATTCCAGGCCAATTGTAAGCTTCTCTGTTGGTATTGATATTGTATGTTATATTCAGTTAAATTAAATTAAATTATTTCTTGTATAGCGCGTTTTCGAAACATTACATTGTCTCAAAGCGCTTTACATTATCCCCGCCCAAAGCCCCCAGTGACTAAGCCAGAGCGACAGTGGCAAGGAAAAACTCCCTCGTAGGAAGAAACCTTGGGAGGAACCAGACTCAAGGGGGGGAGGCCACCCTCGGCGGGCTGGCAGGGGATACCCAAAGTAACAAAGTCTCAGTTTATAAAGCAGAATTATCAATAGAGAGAGAGGTAAGGATCATGCACTGATACAGTGTGTCGTCACACCCACCACATGACAAACCAGCTCAGGGATGCCAACCTGAGTGCAGCCATGTGGCGGGTCATACCTCAGCACCACACTAGTCCGAATGGACCAGCGTGAGTTTTTTCCCAGTGGCTGGAGTGCCAATCCTGTCACCAACCCCTAAGCTTTTCCCTGCAAGGTGGAGGACATCCTTATAGGGCTGGATGTAGACTAACATCATACCCAGGATGAAGCAATTGCAGGTTAAGGGCCTTGCTCAATGGAACAGAATCACTCTGGGCATTCAGGAGATTTGAATCAGCAACCTTCAAGTTACTGGCACAGTTCCCTAGCCTCAGAGCCATCACTCCATCCGATTACGATTAGTCCAGGTATAAATGCGGAAGGTTCGCTGGAGTTATGGATGCTGATTTCTGGGCAGGGAGGTGAACAGGATGGAGGTTGGTGTGGTCCAGTGACTGTGCAGTTATAGTATTTTATAATTGTATTTTCTCTTCATAAGTAAAATAAGTGCAATTGATTGTAGCCTTACCTAGAAGAAAGGAACAGATACGTATCTGAACATTTTGTATTGTTGGATATTATGATTCTAATGGTGCCATAGAGTTCTTGCTTGTATCTAAGCTGCTGTCTGTGTGGCGTACTGGTAGCTGGGGGCCCCGTTTGAGCTCTGTCTCCTGCCTGTAGCCGTGCTGCCATGCCGGCACATCCTGCGCTGAGGGAGCCCGAGGAGGAGATAGACCTGGAGCTGGAGGTGCCGGAGGCCAACGGGGAGCTGGATGAGGAGCGGGAGCGTGAAGGGGGAGAAGGGGAGGAGGAGACGATGGAGGAGAGCGGTGAGGACAGGGAGAGCGAGGCGAGGAGCAACTCCGAGGACAGCGAAGCTGAAGAGGAGGAAGAGGAAGAGAGCTCAGGTATGAGTGTGAGGTGTTTCAGGAGGCTCTCATTATTGAGTATGGGAATACTGAGCGTTTGGATCTGGGGGGAACAGGATCTTTGCAGCTACTGCACCCAGACTATGGAACTCCATGCTGGCAAATATTAGATTTCCCCCATCTGTCTCAGTCTTTTAACAAAAGGCTTAAAACTTATTTTTTTATTCTTAAAAAAAATATTCTTTTTTTTTTTTTCTTTCTTTTTTTTACACAGGTCTTTGAGTGAATACAGCTGATAAAGGCAATTTACTTGTTCCCTTTGTAGTGTAAATGTTTTCCCTTTGGGGGGTGTTATCTCCTATTTGGGGCAGTTTTATTTTTTTTATCTATTTTGTTTTGATGGTATGAATTGTGCGGCGCTTTGATGAACATGAGCTGTTCTTGAAATGTACTTTATAAATAAAATGTATACTTACTTACTGGAACCAGGGGACTATCAGGGTAACTTCAGGGTAACTTCTGGAGCATCATCCCTACAAATAATCAAATAATGTAACACAAACCAATAACAATTTTCTTAATGAAAGCCTGAATTGTATTAATTTTTTATGTGAGGCAAACAAGGTCGGTTACTTACTGGGTGGTCCGATTTGTAATCTACCAATCGCCTGTGTTTTTACCCTGCATGTTCAATGTTATAGCTAATGCTATTGATGACATATCTTAACATGTGCTGTGAGGCAAAAAAGTATAAGGGTGGGTCGCTGAGCTGCTCAATTAAATGACACAGACACCGTTCTGGGTTTTAGCCACAAGGTGGCGGTTATTGCACCCGTACAAGCGTACTCTCAACGCATTCGCACTGCCCACCGTGCCTGTCGCCCTGCTTGCTCCTAACACGTACAGTAGGCAAACACACATGCACACACACACACACACACAAACACAGTCGTGTAATCTTTTTGGTGACCGCTCATTCATTTCTATGGGAAAAATGCTAATGCTAACTATGACAACCTTAACCTTAACAGGAAACTGGTCCCCATAAGGTAAAAAACGTGTATTCATCACGTTGTGGGAACATTTGGTCCCCACAAGGTAAGGTTTACCCACGCGCACACACACACACACAAAACAGTACGCATTTAACACTACATTTGACACAACAACACAGCAAGCGCAGCCTGCCGTACTGCCCGCCCGCACCCCTGCGCTACAGTATTTTGTTGTGAACAGGCTTCCACAATTTAGGAATAAAACAAAGAGGCAAAAGGTTCTTCAGAAGCAAACAGATGAGTAGATACAGCTTGCGTAGATACAACATGCGTGGCCCATGTTCCATGGTCTGTATCATATGGAATCAAAGGAGATGGACAGTAACAGTAGGAATTTCCTTTATCTCCCAGAGATGGACGATGAGGACTATGAGAGAAGGAAACTGGAGTGCCTGGATGAGATGTCGGATCTGGAGAAGCAGTTCATGGAACTTAAAGAAAAGTAAGCAGGACAGAGAGGTAGGGCAAAGTCTTGTATTTAACAAAAAACACGTAGTCTACTCCATTTGGCCGATGATCTCCTTGTCCACCTTTCCAAAGCCAAGTCACATTTGTCTAGTAAATCAAAAAACAAGGTTCTTTAGCATCTGTACTAGGCATGGCAGGAAGAAGGCTCACGGTTGGAGGGGATTTTTGTATATTTTTAATTACTGGTTAGACTAACCAATTCTAAGCATTTTTACACTTTTTATTGCCTTCCACTGGTGATTAATCTACCTTTTGTAGCTTTCAAACTCACAAGTCATACATCACAAATCTGCCGTCTTTTAATGATGCCAATTTTTTTTTAATCACTTGTGAAGTAAGCACCCATGTATGGAGTGATGTTAAAAAAATGTTTTACTGCAGGAAATTCAGTGGTAAAGGCCATGATTACCATCTCATCCATTAACAGTGCCGCGTTTAGAAAGCTGCATTGCTTGGACCTTAATCAGCTGTAGTGGTCAAAAAAGTTGGACTTGTGACCATAGGTTCTTATCAAAGAATCCAAATGGTTGTTTCAGGGAGCATTCGAGCTCTTATCAAGGCACTTGGGGCGTGTAGCAGGGTGCAGACACAAAGAAAGCTTTGCTGCCTGGCAGCTAAAATTACTATAATCTTGGTAATCGTCTGCTATCAGCTGTAAAGCAAATTGTCCAACTGAGACCTATCCCTGGGTTTCGGCATCAGTCCTCTCTTTGGACAGGCTGTTCCGGGAGAGGTTAAGCCAGGTGAAGCTGAAGCTGGAGGAGGTGTTGGCAGGCCGCTCAGGGGAGTACAAAGAGCCACTGGCTGTCTTGCAGCGGAACATGCAGCTGCGCACAGAGGTCGCCGGTACGTCTGATTGGACGAACACTCACGGGATGCTGGGCCGGGCAGCGCCAGTGACACAACCAGTGATGCTGAGCTGTCCCTTCACAGTTCATCGTACAGAGAACATTAGGGCTACGATTAAGTAACAGAATGTGAGAGGTCATTACACAGACCTACCATGCTCTATATATAGTAGGATATTAATGAAGCACTACAGTCTCCTTATGTACTCTTTCACATCATGTACTTATTTTTTTTGGTTTATTTTGCTTGCTCAGGTTTTACACTAATATTTATACAGTTTATTTATTAAGTATGGAGACACCAGCCTGTCTAGCACCTCATTTTGAAGCCAAGGGTATCAGCTGAAGTCACTCCACTCATTGTTGCTATACTAGCCTCTAATCCTCTGGTAAGGATTTCCATTAGATGCTGGAACATTGCTGGTGGGATCTGAGGTCATTCGGGTTGGATGTTGATAATGGGTGATCAGGTCCCTTTCACAATTTAATCCCAGACATTTTGACCTTCACGGTCACTTCACCTGCGGTTGACCAGGGCCGTTCTAGCAGGGCAGGAATGTGGCAAACTGACTTGTTGGAAAGATGGCATCTTATGGTAGAAAGTTACTAAGCTCTCCTATACAACCTCTCTACTGCTAATGTTCGTTGCAGGAGATTGCAGGACTGAGGTGGAAAGTTTAGGTCCAGAGAGTACAAATCTAGACCAAGGTTTTGTTTCAACCAACCAGTTGAGTATTCTGTGACCGTCACTCTTTATACTCAACTGGTTGGTTGAAACAAAACTTTGGCGTGGATTTGTACTCTTAGGACCTGAACTTTCCATTGGCGATGGGTGTGGATTAATTGGGCAGTTCCTCTAATTAATAGGGATGTCCACATACTTTTGGCCATATACTGTACTGTACCTTGCTTAGCTGATAATTGCCTACTAAGGGTATGAAAATGGGATCCTTCTTAGCAAACTTACCTGTAGTTACTGTAGTGCCTGTATCGGTGGTCTTATTGTTTGGCAGGGGTCTACAAAGAGCTGTGTCTGCAGGTGATCAAGCACAAGTATGACTGCGAGCTGCAGGGGGCCCAGCAGCACCTGGAGGTAAGGGGCCCACCCTGTACGTACCGGGGCCATGCGACAGGGGGTGGAGCTGTGCTGAGGTGTAATCGCTGTGTCCTCAGAGTGAGCGCTCACTGCTGTTCGACACCATGAAGACAGAGCTACTGGATCAGATCCATAGACTGGAAGAAGAGAGGCACAGCAGGGACATCAATTCGGGTATCTGCCCACTCACACATGCACACCCACACTTCCCAGTGACTCACTCTTTTTTTTAATGTAATTAATGATTATTTAATTCCATTCCAGCAAAGCTAAAAGTAATGAATGCTGCATTTGCATAGTGATTTTCCCAACAATTACTGTAAGGCGCTTTACAGAACCAATGTGGAGCCGCTTCCACCACCACTGTGCAGCCCCCACCTGGATGATGCGACGGCAGCCATTCTGTACCAGTACGCTCACCACACAGTAGCTAAGGTGGTGAAGCGGCAGGAGAGGATTCACCAATCAGATATAGGGGATCATTAGGAGGCAAGATTTGAAAGGGCCACAGTGGGCAATTTTAGCCACTGGGCATCAGGGTACCACCTCTAGTCTTTTCAAAGATGCCCTGGGATCTTGAATCAGTGAATCAGGACCTCGGTATTAGGTCTCATCCAAAGGACAGCACCATTTTTACAGCGCAGTGTCCCCGTCACTGCACTGGGGCATTGGGATCCACACTGACCACAGGATGGGCTAACCTGCTGGCCACACTAACACCTCTCCCATAGCAACCCAGCTTTCCTAGTTGGTCTCTCATCCAAGTACTGGCCAGGCCCAAACCTGCTTAGCTTCAGGTAGATTCCCTTCTCTGAGCTGCAGGTTGTATGGCTGCTAACAAAAAGATGAATGAAAATTGGTAATAAAAGTGTGTTCCCCCACAATTTATCGCTAAGGGCACAGTATCTTAAAAGACCTGTCAAAAGGAGTGCTAAAACATCTGAGCTAAACAAATCTTCAGACCCGAATGCCCCAGGCTTGTAGCATGTCTGTTATCACGTCTAAACAGACACGGGCAATCAACGCCAGTTTGTGTTAGCGCTTCATGTCATTCACATCTAAGACCAGTAAACCACTGAAACCATACACAGCCAGAATATGTCCTCTGAAGGGATTGATCGAGGCCCCGATGGGATTGATCGAGGCTCTGAAGGGATTGTTCAGAGCTCTGAAGCCTTATTAATATTATAAAACTGAGTAAACAGGTGCAGTCAGCCCTCTGAATTCCACTGAGAGAGCATGGGAACATGGTTTCCCCTGGTTAACAAGCTAACAAGATGGTTATGAATATATAAAACCTAAATTAGAACACTGAAGCTGTTGTCGTTATTAAAATGTGCTATTCCAGTCCAGTCATGGTACTAATGCTGCCACGTCAGAATGATTGGAGGCCATTCAGATCTTTTAAAACTGATGAGTTAAATCTGTGCATTCCTGTCAAATTCAGGCATAAACATCTCGGCATGTTTTTAAATATTACTGCTAACATGACTTGTTACCTGCATGAAATATTCTTACTAAATTATTTCAAGATATGTTCTCTGAATAATGAAATTGGTTATTTGAAATACCTTATTTCTATAAATGGTTTGGAAAGGATGCTTTTTATGGTATGTCTATACAGAGCGAGGCTTAAATATAGACTCTGCCCATTAATACTGGATGTAGTGTTAATATATAAAGTGTGATGTCTCACTTCACCATTTCTGTACTAGGCGAAGTGGGGAGAGGAGGATGATCAGAGGGCAAGGAGAGGGTGGTCATCAGGATACACAGCCGCTCTTCATATTCGCTATATTGAAGTATATTGCATTATTCTCAGTATGTCAGTGCACTGTCGGTGTAATGATTGAAGCGGAGGTCCAAGTGCAGACCGATCCATACCTGTTTTTTCACAAAACCAAATCCTACACTTGTAAACACTGGTGGGAAGTCAAATAGGCGTAACGGGGCAGAACATCCTCAAAAATCACAAGCCAAAAATGTGGTTGGAGACTCAGGCAAAGGGTCTGTAAACATGGAACTATCAGGCAGCAAAGAAAATGCTGAGTGTGGTGAAAACTCTGCCAGTGTTGGCTGAAGCTGTTGTTTAAGGGATTACTTGGGAAATGAAGTTCAAAAATCATGTGGAGCGGATCAGGAAAGGGTAACTGGTTGTATGGAAGGTCTGTGCTGGTGCCAGGTCTGGGGGCAGGTAGAGCAGTGATCAAGACTGTGGGCGGTTAGTCTACATCTGTGTTTTTCAACACGGTTTTTGTGGTCCCCCAGACCAGTTTTTGCTCCTCCCAGGTCCCTTCCAGCCAGTCCACATTGTTGCTCCCTTTCAGCTCCTGGAGCAAAAACATGGGCTGTCTGCAGGTCCCCGAGGACCGCATTGGGAAACACTGGTCTGCTCGGTGCGATGTGTCCTGGTGTGTCTCACTTTCAGAATGGTGGAGTGATGAACTGAAAGGGAGGAAGTGTAAAAGGCGGAGCCACATGGCACGGCCAGAGAGGAGGAAGAAAGCAACCCTCGTGTCTGGTAACCTCTCCCTAGCTACTGCCTCTGTAGTGATATTAATGACACCAGGGGCTTACCACTTTCCTGCTGCTCACTTGCTTTGTCTTGCCCCCTTCTTAGGGCCCTACATAGTCTATATGCTGAAAGATGTCGACATACTAGAAGACTGGACAACCATTAAGAAGGTACTTGTCTACCACAAGTGGCATCAGTTCCTCTGTCTGTGAAAATGACATCCTGTCCTTGTCCTTGGATGTGTCATCATACTACGAAGACTTTTTTTTGGGTCCTAATCTTACCTGTTACATTTCATTAATCTCAGTAGCACCGTGTAGGTTGGGATCTATGTGATTGTTCAGTAAATAATCTGTATTCATACCATACCCAAAGAAAATATATACTGAATTCAACAACAATAGTAATAGTAACAATTAAAATACTGTAGGAATTCCATATCCTAATGATATGTAGGTTGTATATGCATGTGTTTGCAAAGTTCTGAAGACGATCGAGTACATTGCTATGAAGGAGACATAATCTTATAAACGCTGGTGTCACATTACCGCTAAGTGAAGAATGTGACACGTGTGCCTGTCAGTGCACTGCAGTCCCTATTCTACCGTCTCTGTTTCAGTACCCCCTGTATTTGTTTAACATCGTTGTTTACTGTAGAAATAACTGGACGTGCCATTCAGAGAGCGCTGTGCTACTGTCTTACAGGCCAAAGCAGCTGTGTTGCCCTTGAAGAAGAAATCGGAAAGTAGGTTTGGAGCTCAGCATGTGCGGCTTTCTCGTTCTGTCTCTCGCACAGCCCTTCTGTCAGGCCATCTGCCCATCCGCCCCCCCCCCCCCCCGGGCGGGGGGGGCCCCCTTTTTCTTCCCTTGCCATCAGGGCTAATAACTACACACACATCCTCGTCGGGGTCACACCAGCCCCCTGATTTTTT
>JAODLD010000002.1:24752509-24764708 GCA_026781065.1 Mormyrops boulengeri | reverse complement strand
TCGGTAATTTTGTTTTGATCTCTCGATGTGGGGCTTTCGCGTTCTTTGCCTCGCACCCCCCCTCTGGCCGGGCATCTGCCCAACCGCCCCCCCCCCCCCCTTGCCTCCTGCTACACATCAGCCCCAAAAGCTCCTTTATACAATGACTGCAAAAATAAAGTGGGAACCTTTTCCACTTTCAAAGGCTCTATGATTATTGTAGGCCATGGGTACGTTTAGTAAAGGAGAGTGTCTCTGGAGTCTACATGGATCTTGCAGTTTCAGTAATAGTTCCTAAATCTGCTCTGACAAACAATGTTGAACTATTTACAGAGCCACACAAGACTTAAGAAACACTGTTTATTAAATCTCCCTGAGTTAGGTTAGTGCCACTTTAACCTGTATCTCTGTACTGGTCCTACGTGTGTGTATGTTTATGATTCAATGGTGCTTGTTAAAGGATAGCGTTTGTTTTCTGAAGTGTCTTTATGAGCTGCAGGTATCGTTTTTCAGCCCTTTGTTGGAAAGTTATTATATTATTGGTGGGTTTGGAAAGACTGTGAAAGAGCCGTGTTATTGAATGTCCTTGTCATTCACTACCTTTAAGAATGGGGAGTGAATGTGCGCTGCAGTATAAATTGATAGGAGAAGGAGGCGTTTTACAGTGTGAGCTGTTTTATAGCGCATACATAGACCTGATGGGGGACTTTCCCCTGGGGGGTTTCTGCCTAGCTCTACTCCCACGGGTGTCTGATGTGATGTGTTGGTCCACCCCCCCATCCCCGTGGCCTTTCAGGCAGACAGCAGTATGGTGCACGCTGCCAGGGGGGGACGCTGTACTACGAGGGGGAGCGTTTCTGCAAAGGGAACACGATCCTCCTGCACGTCAAGGAAGACAACACCTCACAGTCAGTCCCGCTCTCTCTCCGCGTCTCTCTGTCGCTCCGTCCTTGTCCTTCTCTGCTCCTCTCCCCCGCTCCCTCTTGGCATGTCATCATCTCTCCTGCGGCCTGTTTCAAACTGAACGACACCAAGGTTTGTTCTTGGGCTGTCCCAGACAATATGAACATGGTTGAAATTCATAGAGCAGCTGATGCCGGCTTTCCGGATGATGGAGGTGCCACACTTGTGCAAAATGGCTCTGCGGCCCCTTTTTAGCAGGGTCGTCCTTGGGAAACAGGAAGTGCGTCCTGATTGGTTTAAAGGCCTGTGCAGGTACTGTGTGTCCGGTGTATTGACCTCTGACCATAGTGACCTGGATAAGTCAAAAGTCAGAGTACTTTTATTGTCAACTTCAGCTATCTTATCCGTGCCTTTGAAATGAAATTATGATTGACTTGATTGATCCCAGGGGGTAATTCTGATGCATATACCAGCAAGAACATACATATAGTGTCAAACAGACAAGGTGCACAGTACACATAGTGCAAAGGAAACATAGCGCCCCCTGGAGTGGATGGGCAGAATTTTTCATAATTATGATCTTGTTGGTCACACTAACAAAGACACACTCACAATTTAAACATAACATACGGAGACTTTGACATAAGATATAGATCCAAAATACAATTAAAAATACAGTTTAAAATAGTTTTAAATGCAGTTATGCGATTGCACAATGAATTCAATGTGTAATAATAGATTTTGGTTACAGCATTATGAGTGTGCAATATTAGATTTTGGTTACCGTTTTATGAATGTGCAGTAATATGTTTTTGGTTGGCAGGCTCTTGAATGACCCTCTGGCCAGCCCATGGCTCTAGATTTGGAAAAGCCTGGATTTATGATCAACATTGCAGATTCTAATATTAATAATTAGCAATTAGTAAAAGGCTTCGGAGGAAGTGATTTTGAAACATCTTCAGCTCTAACCTGTATGCAGTGGAACATCAGAAAAGAGACAGGGTTAACACACTAATGACAGCATGTGTGAAATGATTTGAATCGACGACTTCCTCAGTAATGGAATGAGAGATGGATTTTGGGATTGGAGTACAGTAGGCATGTGTGTGTCTGTATCATTGGTGTGTGAGAAGAATAGAGGAGATGCCAGATATGTGCCAAATGGCTGCGATTAGACTTGACCGGCAGTGTTAGTCAAAATTCATCCCTCTCTCTCCCTCAGGGCGGTAATCACGGCAGTGAGCTCCGGCGAAGTCTGGTTGAGGCGAACGGACGGCAGCAAAACCAAGATATATGTTTCGCAGCTTCAGAAAGGCAAATACACAATCAGCAAGGTCTGAGTGGGGCTTCACTCAGAGCACTGCCTCTGTATCTAACAAAAGATGCACTTACATAAGTACTACTACAATAGCGCTGTAATTTTATTTATATTTTGTTAAACTGTAAACTGGAAGAGATTTGTGCTTTTAACTGGCTATTTAAATGATCATATATTTATAATTGAAATAATATGACAGTGTTTAATGAAAACCTCGTTGTGCGTGTTTTCTTGTGTTAACATTGAAAAGCATGTGATCAGAGAAGCACTGAAAATAATGCAGTGGTGGTGCAGTATTAGACATTATCCACCAGGTGGAGCTTGTGTCTTTCTAGAGATAGCCGGTCTGCGAATGACTCATCAGTGATTGGCTATGAAAACAATATCAGGGATACGTGTACAAAGAACGAACTTGTGGTAATAATTTTTTGGGTATGTGTGTGAAATGGCATTAGTCAGTGCATCTTCACAGTCAAATAAGGCCTTTTACCTTCAGAAATGTTTGGTCATAATTATTTTCTGCTCAGATTAAGGACAACCAAATAGTTCACCTCAAGCTGTGTAAGGCCCTTATTATTTGCAGCTCTGGCTGTTTGACACAAAAGTCACACTGAACCTATAACAAGCTTTTGATCAGTGTCTGTGGTGAACGTTTCATTAGAAGCACTTGCACGAGGAGATGAATGTCAGTGAAGCACCGATAATGGTGGCTCATTGTGTTTCAGCTTTGACTGCGGCAGTTTCAGAGTGACCATCAGGAACTCCAGCCATTAACAAAACACATATATTGATCAGGAATGTATGTGCATACATCAGGAATTTAGTTTGTGAGAGCTTTACTTGCACAAAAATGTTCTGAGGACAGAACAAAAAATGATTGGTTATCTTTCAGAACCAATCAGATTTTACAGGAGGTGGGTCCAAGCAACTGGAGGAGAGACCAATACATTTGATTGGTTGGTCCTGCCTCTAGTTGCGTGGACCTACCTCTTCTACAATCTGATTGGTTTAGAGAGAGAACCAATCATTTTTGTTCATCCCTCAGAGCATTTTTGTGTAACTAAATCTTTTATGAGCAGGAAGATAGCTATAGGAATTCTGACATTGGATTGATGCAGAATTATGTAGAATTGTTACAGCATAATTTCAAATATGTTTGCTTTTTTAGCACAGGCCATACTTCAAAATAAAACTATGAATAAAATCGATATAATTTTATGTATTATCTAATTGTAATGGGACATCGGTTTGGAGTTTGCCAGTCTTTCAATTTGACCTGCATCAGTAGGTTCTCTACTGTTACTGGAGACCACCATCCAGCTGCAGCCAAATTCTGCATTTCAACCTGAAGATGGTCTACAGCTCAGGACTCTGCTGGTCAATTTGATGTTCGTGTTTCATTCACTACAAACCAAACACTCACTTGTGATTCACATTGCAAAGAGGTTATATTCTCTGACACTTATTTTAAGTTTCCTTGTGTTAAATTTAGGCCAAGAATAACTGTTGTAAATGTTAACATATGTTACATAGTGTTTTAAAATAGTAAGATGAATTTCAAAACTTTGGGAAACATGGAGAGCAGCTGCTGAGGTATTAACACTTTGTCACCTGAATACATAACAATACTTTCAGTGTATTTGTACCAGTTCAGGTTTCAGATGTACACAAATGGTACTTACAATGATTTTTAATCTCAAAAGTAAAATTGCCTGTGCATGAAAGATGGTCATGCTTCGTATATATAGCTCTGGAAAAACTTTTTAAATACTGGTTTAATCGTGGTTCTGCTGGCAGAAGGCTACACAGAAGAATAAGGTGAAGCAGGTGACACTGGGAACGACCAAACACCAGCCAGGTGGAAGCTACTTTCTAACACCAGAGATGACCGTCAACTTATCTGACAGCTTCTCATGAATCAGAGGATGACATTAAGTGACCTTCAAAAATAATGAGAAACGTTTAAGTGCAGGTGTGAAGTGCACTGCTAGGACAGTTCATATCAGGCTCTGAGAAGCAGGACTGAAGTCCCATAAAGCAAGGAAGAAGCCCTTTATTAATGAGAAACAGTACACAACCAGGCTGCAGTTGGCAAAAAAATGACATTATTCAGCGACGCACGCCCATACATTGAAAAATGAATGAAACAAAAATTGTGCTGTGGTCTCTTAATTTTTTCCAGAGCTGTATGTTGTTATAAAAATAACACTCAGGTAGTTAAATTTGACCAAAAGAATGATCTCCATAGTCATAATGGTTCTGTTTGCTTAGGTTCAGGATTGCAGTGATCTGGAGTCAATTCCAGGAAACATAGGCACTGTACTGTATCTTAATGTGCTGGTGTTTAAACTGAAGCTTTAATATAATGATGTTAAAACATGATGCAATCATTTAAGAGAAATGTAAACAATAAATGGACCAACTATTCCTCATGAAGGGTAATCTAAAAGGGTCATGTCAGGAAGTTTTGCATTGTTGGGAACGACTGTTACTTTAAAAGAAGTCTCTACACTGTGGGAGGCTGGAGAGCTTTGATAAATTCCTACAGTTCTTCAAACCCTTTGATAACTTACAAATTTGCACTGACACGGGCTCACTGTGCTACGTTTCGAACTGAAATGGAAATTTCAATGGATGAACTTTGGCAAAGGCAGAACAATCATTTTTCAGAATTTTGACCTAGTTTCTTGAACTCGGACCGGCAGTGCCCTCTGGAATTAATGACCAAAAATGGCTGTGAAAAAATGTCTTTATTCTTTATTAGTTTGATCTTACACTCAAATTATGAGAGAAACCTAACCTTTACTGAGATAAATTTATTTAAAGAATACGTTTTTTTCCATAAAAGACACATCTCACAGTTATTGGCAGCCATGCGTTTAGTGTATTTGTGTGGCCTCCCTTTGCCATGACAACAGCATTAAGTCTTTCCTTACAATGCTGGATGAGATAGGAGAGCACGTTTAAAGAGACACTAGACAATTCTTCCATACATAATCCCTCCAGATGCTTCAAAGTCCTTTGACCTTACTTGTAGATTCTCCTCTTCAGCTCATTTTATGAGGTTTCAGTGGGGTTTAGGTCAGCGGACTGGCATGGCCACTGCAAAAGCTTGATCCTGTGGTTACTGAGCCATCTATGTGAATCTGGCGCTTCGCTTTGAATTATCGTTTTGCCGGAAAACCCAATCATGATCCAATCTTAACCTTCTGGCAAAGGCAGCCAGATTTTGGTTGAAAATTTATATTTCATGGAGTCTAGCATGGCATGCATCCTAACAAGTCTCTCAAGGCCTTTGAAAGAACAAAAGCTGCAAAACATGACAGATCCACCGCCATTGGGGATTAGGCTCATTGATAACGATAACAAATGCTTAGTAATAACCCAGTTACTACTGAAGTACACATCATGAACAAATATAGTAGTTACTTCAGATAAAAGATGCTTCATGATTAATGATGAACAAATATGAGCTCATTACTTCTTCCTTCAGTTGTTCCTTAGCAGTTCACAAAGGTTTACAGAATTAACAGATATAGTAACAAATAAAATAATTGCTTGAGATAAAACATGCATAATGATTCACTAATGATGTATTAACATGAGATCAGTATGAAACTAAGACTTAGTTTGCGGTTTATTAATACATAAGTAATAGCATAATACTATATTATTTGTGTCAAGCAAATAGTTACCAGTTCAATTCTTCATGACTTTGACTTACTTCATGCCAAACCCATCACTGGTGTTTGTTGCAAAAAAATCCCTATTTTTGTTTCATCTGACAACAAAACCTAGTTCCAATCAAAATTCCAGCGGCGTTTACCAAACTCCAGGCGCTTACACTTGTGGTTTGATGTCAGCAGAGTCGTTCGTCTGCAAAGCCTGCTAAATTGTTTGCTGGCATGGAGATGGCATCTAATTGTAGTTTTGGAGACTTGGTAATCCCAGGATGCAATCAACAGCTTCAGTTGTCCAACTGTGATCCTTGGAGAAGATTTTAGCTCTCGAGCTCCCCTCCCCCTCCCCCACTATGCATGGAAGGTAAACAGGCTGATTTCCTCTTTCCGGTAGTGACATCACAGCTCCAGTTGTTTGGGACTTCCTGCTCTGATTGAAGAAATAGGCATTTTCAAGAGAATCTTTGGTTTATTTTATCAGGCCATTGCCTGATTTATGTAGTTCAGTAACCTTTTGTTCATTTGCTTATTACCTGCTCGTACCCATGCTGCTGGCTGAATAAAGGGCTTTGGCTTCTGTTTCCTCATATTTGTACCCAGTGGAACACTAAGTCACGCATCACCACTTCGTTCCTACAAATTCAGGCATGTTTATAAAAGACGAATGCGAATGTTATATGTTAATTAGATTCCGCTTGTGAGAATTTTGTTGTGACACCTGTGCTTTGAGAACTTTTTTTTCCAGTGAAAGGTTAGATTCTTCTCATAATATGAGGGTAAGATCAAACTAATGAACAATAAAGACATTTTTTTTCAAAGCCTCCTTTGGTCATGTTGATCAAGGCTGCGAGCGATTCCAGAGGGCTCTGTACTCGTGTCGTTCTGTGGCTTCGGGGTCCAAGCAGCCCCTGTGCAGACAGCTATAAATATCTCGCGAGTGACATCCCTCTATGCATTAAAGGCCTGCGTATCTGTTAACTGCTCACACTCATGCGTCCTTCATTGTCTTCACTTTGGCGGCTGCGGCGGCTGCTGTGCGTATCATCGTGCCTCATCGTCGAGTGTGCCCATTCTCCAGTAGGAGCTGCCTTTTCCCCTCTCCATTCTCACACATCTTCATTGCTCCTATCTGATTTTCTACACGAAAAGCCTTTGAAGAAACAGTGTCGTCCTGGTCCACAAACTCAGCTCTTTCTTGTCCTCTTCCTTTTTGGCTGAGGTGGTAATTTGAGAAATAAAAAAATGAAAGATATCACCCACATTCTCTCCAGCTCTTTAAATAGTATCTTTCCATCCTGTCGCTCTCACAGTGAGGGTAATGTCTCGATATTTAGAAAAGAAGTTTACGATCAATGACTGAAGTAAGATTATCAATTGGCACCCTTGTGGATCTTTACTCCATATTCCCTCTCCCCCCCCCCCCCCCTTGCTCTGTCTTCCAGTCCATGGATCACTTCATCCAGATGGCACAGCTAAATTTGGACAGCTTTAGACTCTAGACCACATGCACAACTGCCATTCTGACATGCGGCCTCCCCAGGGACAACCAACACCCACACCGAGATGAACGGACATACCAACCCCCACCCCCATGCATTTCTGAATGTCCTATACATCTATACGCAGTAAATAGACACAAACTGCTGCATCAAAAAAAAACACATTTGCAAACCTTAAAAACGATTTCAGTATTGTGCAAAAGCTTGACATTGTCACTGATAATATTTAAAGGTATTAATCTGACCCTGCATAGGATGAATGGGTTTGGAAAACGGATGGATGGAATTATCTGTGTAGTCAGTGTATATTTGCTCAGAAAGAAACACAGTTCAACATTAGAATATATGCAAGTGAACAGTAGTAATAAAAAATGTTTTCAAGAATCTCAAAAATGTTATCGATATCTTGTTGGATGGTTAGAAGAGCACAACTCCTATTCCCAAACCTGCCCATAGGACAGGGCTGATTCTAGGATTTGACCCCCTGAACAAACATGGAACACCCCCCCGAGGGGGGCTCTGAAATCGCAAAGCTGACACACTTTGACTGACATAAGAAGGTTTACACCAACACGGAGAGCATTTAAACATCATTTTCTCTGACAGCCGAAGAATCGTGCGCAGTACTGTATGAATAACAGACATGCAGCTGTGAAGGCAGGTGAGCATTTCAGGGGCTCTGAAGATACTCCGGCAAACATGAAGGCTGCTCCCCAAGCCTGTGCAGGAGCTGCTGGAGCGGGAGGCCGCCTCGCCTCTCCGCGCCTCGCCTCGCCGCAGATGAAAGCCATTGTGGTCACCGTTTGATTTTCCTGTAACCATGATTCCATTTACGGCCGCTGTGACTGAGACTCGCGTACGAATCTGTAAAAGGTCGCTCTTCCAGGGAGGGATCAAAGACCGCCACCACCCCCTCCCCTTTGGTCTCCTTTCTCTGTCCTGTTCCTTCTCCTCATGCACGTCCCCAGCATCATTCCTGCTGAAAACCCCAGCATGACCAGCATAATGCATTCAGTTATACCAGCATATGCTGTGTTCTGGTTCTGCTAGAGCAGCATCATTGATGAAATATTGCTGGTCCACCAGCTGCATTTGGACCAAACCAGCACTAACCAGCACTTTTTGTTCAGCAGGGATATTCCCATTCATTTCCTCTCACTGGCCTGTCTCTCGCATTATTCCGCCCCTCTTACTTCCTGATTCTGTTTGTATTCTTTATTCGTTCCTCTTTTCACAGAGAGAGTGTACTCTCTATCTCCTCAGCTATCCCTCTTCTGTGACTCTGTGCATCTCTGTGCATCTCTGTGCCCATGCAGGCACAGCAAATAAAAAATTTCACAGGTAAACAGCAGAAAGCTGGACAATAACAAAGCGCGACCCCCATAAACAGGCGTGTGTGGCTAAATCGGGGCCCCCCCCTTCAAAGTCACTCCCCTCGATAGGTGCTGGTGCCGATCACTCAGGCAAAGATACTAAGCGTCTTCAGATCACGCATTGTTAAGCTGCGAGAGAAATAAAAACCAGAACAAGGAAGCAGAAGAACCCAGGAGACATGAGTGTGCGGAAATAGCCACAACTTAATAAGCACATTAATGCCACCGCCTGACGTGTGTGATAATGTATGCGGCTTGGGTTCCCTGTTTACATACACAATGAATGTTAACCAATCGGCTGCTGTTTATTTATGAGGATGTGAGAAGAAACTCAGAATGTTTTTAGGGGACAGTGTGTGTGGCGGTCCTCTGCTCTATGCGGAACTAACGTGCCAGGTGCCCATCCTCCCTGTGAGGTGTGTGTGTGCAGCTGTGTTTGTGTGTGCCGCGTGAGAGCTAACAAAGCAGAAATGACAGTAATTAACTAAACGAGCTAGAGCGGCACCTGGGGGGAGTAGCTTTCGCCTTTTCTTAATCAGAAATGGACAGAGAGAGAGAGAGAGAGCAGAGAAAGAGAGAGAGCAGAGAAAGGGACAGCAGGATAGATGGAAGGAGAACAAGCCTGGGGAGGGAGAGAGCACGGTATAGACAGGGAAGGATGGTACGGTAAGAACAGGATGGAACGAGGGGGAGAGAGAGAGAGAGAGCAGAGAAAGGGATGGTAGGATAGAAGGAAGGAGAATTAATCTGGGGAGGCAGAAAGCGCGGTATAGACAGGGAAGGAGGGTACAGTAAGAGCAGGATGGAACGAGGGAGAGAGAAAGAGAAAATAAACACAAGATGAGCAAGAACAACTGACACAGAAACACTGTATTTTTGGTAACAGACAACAGAAACAGTAAAGATTTGACATGAAATATGTTAAAGGGATAAAAAAGCGTAAAGAATAGGAGAGGAGGAGAAGAAGAAGAGAGGGGGCAGATACCTGGGTAGAGTGAGCAGGCTGCAGTGAGCTGAAATGCGTTTAACACAGACCAGAGCAGACTGACTGCTGTTAAGGACTAATTAATGCTCAGGTCCCCGTCCAGCCAAACAAGAAGCTTGCCGCCTAGGATCGTAAATAAGGGACTGAGATGTGCAGCGTGAGACCTGCCTTCCTCAGCGCAGCACTGCTATGAAGGAGCTGCTCTACCATCAAACGGTCCACAGGGAGTCTGTTTTTATCTTCTAGGAATAAAACTGTTTGGCTCCATCTCGTTTCCTGAGAAATATGGGGTCACCGTACTTTGCCTGTAAATCTGAGACCATGGCCGCTTAGGCAGGAAGGAGACCGCGTCTGTGAAATCACAGGATGGAGCCAAAGATGATTATTAATAATTTTTCCACATAGTCACCAGACAGACATCTCCCCGTCTCGGGTACACCTTACAGAAATAACCCCATGAGAGATAAACTGGGGGTCTGCATCAGCAAACAGGGGTATGATGCCTCTCAGAGATGCGGGGGCAGATGGCGATTTTCGGAAGCAGACCGCTGCCTTGCAGCATCTGGATCCCAACACGGGAATCTGACCCAGTGATGCGCAGTGGACGGTTTGCCTCAGTGACACCCCTGGTCCTGTTAGTTTCGGACCAGTGAGCTGGAGAGTCTGCTTCATGGCACCGGTAATGCGCTAACTGACACCCACCCTGTATTCCGTCTGGGAAGTTTGAGCACGGAGCCGAATGGTGATAAGGCTGCCGTTGGGATCAGGCACAGCTGAAGATCGCTCAGACTGTGACATGGCATCAGCGTGATTGCAGAGAAACCTTCCCCCAGCCCTCCAGCGAGTGCCCACGCGGAGGAGGCTTTGTGCGGAAACGCTCGTACTACACCCATGGCGGATCTATAACAAAAAGTCCATAAGCCACCCGAGTTCAGGCCTCATTTTTGTTATGATCGTGTTGCACAGGTCATGATCCACTGGCATTAATCACCAGAGATGGCAGAGTGCTCTGTTTGAAGTTTTCTTTCCCCAGTTTCTGCTCAGATTGCACCCTTTTCACCTCATCTGTGGCCAGCTTTCCTCAAGGCTGGACTGATGCAGGGGATAAACTGGGCTATAGCCCAGGGCCCCAAGATGTAGGGCCCCCAAAATGTACCTGGTTGTTACTACAAGTACAACATGTTATGCTGTAGGTAGGGGTGGGTAGTTCAGGTCCAGAAAGTAAAAATCTAGACCAAGATTTTGTTTCAACCAACCAGCTGAGCATTCTGTGTGTGACTGTGACTCTTTATACTCAACTGGCTGGTTGAAACAAAATCCTGGTCTGGACTTTCATTTTCTGGACCTGAATTACTTACCTCTGACTGTAGCTAGGTATTGTATTCTACTTAGAGGAGTGGGGGGGTTGACACACAGGCAGGCACACAGAGAGACTCGCAGAGGCCTGAAGCTCTGCATTTTACCGTGTGCCATTACCTCTCTGTATGAGCTTCCGGCAGGGTTGTAAATATAATATCAGAAGGCCAGCCAAACTTAGTAATAGCCTGTTGATAAATATTGTTTCCCGTGACTCCCTCCAGTCACTAACCATTTCGACAGCTTTATTTCTCACAGAAATGTAGCTGCAGTCTGCAACAGTTCCCACAGCCTTTAAGATAAGCGACTCTTTAAGATCATTGACTCTGAAATCAAAGATGCACCATTTACATGCACACATTTGATAAGACACTATATGCTGTGGAAATCTGACTTTCTAGAGCAATTCTATTTCATCAGACAAAACAAAGGTGAGAGAATCAGAATCTTTCCGGAGATCAGATCTCCGTTCCACATTATGAAGCACCGTGACAGTGTTGTCCTTTAGCATAATCCTATAATGTATATCCTAACCCCAGTGTGAACATCATGACAAACAGCGTGGCTCAGATAGCAGTCAGCACATGAGTGAAACTGTCGGCCACCAGCATCAGCCAATCCCATTGGTCAGTAAGGGCCACAAGAAGCATGAAGCATATTGGATCCTGAGAATGTGAGTGTGGATAGGACAGGGCTGGCTGTGCCAGCGGGCCTGAGTGGGGCAGACAAGTCACAGCCCAGGAACAGGAAGGCAAAGAAACACATGAAGCAGACAGAAAATGTCCTTTTAATCCACCTTGTGAGAAATCTAACAGGCTGATGCCGCTTGTGCATTTTATGGGTTTAAAAACCTTTCAGCACCTTTTTAGCTTAAATAAAAAGTGAGAAATGGAGAAAAATAAAAATGAAAAGCACACAGGCCTGCCTGCATCCCTCGACACAAGAGCTTCGTTTGCATATCGCTCTCCCTGCTGGCCTGGGGGAGAGGGACTCAATCAAATCCATCACATCACATCACCAGGCCTGCCTGACACCCTGGGTACCCCCCTCCGGCTTACTCATGCACGGACAAAGCCATCAATCAGTGAGTGTGAAGCTCTCAGCCC